>PVIA01005607.1:54172-112274 GCA_004024845.1 Tonatia bakeri
TGTGACAGTAAACCAGGTAAAGGCAAAGCAGCCAAAAGTTTATCAGGCTTGCAGACTAATCCCACTGAGAAACTATAGGAGCCACTGAAAATGTACATTTAAGAGTTCTTCCACCCAGAATATGCAAAACTCTGGCTTCCTGAGCAGAAGACAAAGCAGGCTTTCTTGGCTAGAAAGCCCCCCAAAGGAATTACAGGTGGGCACTCTTAGGTGGATATCACTGAGGTGGAAAGGGTGAAAGGGTGTGGGGAAGGCACCAATGATATTGGTGCAACTACATTACAGTAATATCTATTACAAAGCAATCCAAGGATTCACTGACAGAGAAAAAGTACTGAGTATATTAGGTTGACCAAAAAGTCCACTTTTTTTATAAGAGGGTTCTTGTAGTACTGAGTTGTCTTTAACTTCATTAGAAACAATTTTGTTAGATTGTGTTGTGATAGCTGTCCTATCAGTGTGCATTAAAAAAATAAATTGGTGAATTTTTGTGTAACCATTTTAATATTGAAGATAGTAGAAAATACATGACATTTTCAGCATATGGTTTATTTTTTCAAGGAAGGTCAAAACACAACTGAAACATGAGAAAAAGATTTCTGCAGTGTATAGAGAAGGTGCTGTGACTGATCGAACGTGTCAAACATAATTTCCAAAGTTTCATGCTGGAGATTTCTTGCTGGATGATATTCCATGGTCAGGTAGACCAGTTGAGGTTGATAGCAATCAAATCAATACATTAATTGAAAACAATCAACATTATACCATGTGAGAGATAGCCAACATACGCAAAATATACAAATCAATAGAATTATTGGTGAAAATGAAAAATGTGTCTTTTACTTTACAGAAAAAAGATGGATTTTTTGACCAATCCAGTATTTTTACAAATCCATCACCACAACTAGAAAACTATTTTAATATATATTTTATGCTATAAGACAGAGTCTTATATGAATTTCATGCTCCTCACATACATTGTTGAGCTCATAGTATATTCAAGGAGTCTTTACTTATTTCAATTTAACGGATATTCCTGTAAACTCTGGACATATATCAGGCCGAGAGAATCATTCTTGTGTTTCAGATATAGAAACTGAACTCAGAGAAATTAAACTGTCATATGGCTACAGGAAAAACCAGGTATTCTTCTTCCTACTTTCTTTTTTTTCTTTTTTCATTTAATTGCAGCAGAAAAGAATGCTTAGCTTGTCTATGTTTATCTCAATGGTAATTTATTTAAAATCATGTTATTTCATTGAAATTCAGAAACAATTACAATAATTAACATTTACCAGTTTTTTTTTTTTTTCTATTAAGAAAATGCCACCCTGGCTGGCATAGCTCAGTGGATTGAGTGTGGGCTGTAAAGCAAAGCATCTCAGGTTCGATTCCCAGGCAGGGCACATGCCTGGGTTGCAGGCCACGGCCTCCAACAACCGCACATTGATGTTTCTCTCTCTCTCTCTCTTTCTCCCTCCCTTCCCTCTCTAAAAATAAATAAATAAAATCTTAAAAAAATAATGTCACTTTCCTTAAAAAAAAAAAAAAAGAAGAAAATGCCATGCAAGGAATTTATATTCTTTTCTGACTAAAGATGTAAAAAGTTATGGACCAAAGATATAGGACAGAGAGCATACATGGAGTATGGATTGGGGAAAGTTAGGTCATACTCAGCTGGATTATCAGTTTGAGAGAGAAGTCATGTTATTATAGAAACAAGTAAATACTATGAACTAGAGTTTCAATTGGTATTCTACGTGCTGAAGAGTTACTAAATAGACCAGGGTAGATTGTAACGAGACAGAGATAGTGAAGAGATAAGTTTAAATAATCAGTGGGTCAAAAACTAGGTAAGCAATTGGAACAAGAAGACAAATTGCAAAGATGAGATAGGTAATCAAAGGTTTGGAGCATGAAAAATAAAATATACGTAAAATGCATGGCAAACTGGAAAGCCAGTTATAAAGATAATTGGACAACAAGAAATGGAGTTACATTGTAAGAAAGATAGCCAATAAAACAAACAAGCAAGCAAAATATAACCAGAGACATTGAAATTAAGAACAAACTGACAGTAAACAGAGGGGAAGTGGGAGGGGATAATGTGGAGGAGGGAAACAGGGAAGAGTTTTCAGGAACATGTATAAAGGACACATGGATAAAACCAAGGATGGGGGGAATCAGGGGAGGGAGGTGGGGATGGCTGGGGTGGGGAGGGTAGTGATGGGTGGAAAAGGCAGATAACTGTACTTGAACAACAATAAAATAAAAAATAAATTAAATGAAAATAAGACATAATTTTTTTTTCCATTAAAAAAAGAACTTAGGGAAGTCATCAGCTCTGAAACAATTAAAATTTAAGTCCCTAAAGTTTTATCACCTTAGGGAAACTTTTTAAAAATCTTTCTGCTACGAAAGAACCAATTCCATGAATTAGCATTTAGGAAGAAACTATTCTATTAGCAGTCTAAATCATTTTATAAATATTTTTACTGAAAATAGGTCATATATAAAAGAAATAGGCTTAACATAATTATATCAGTTGCAAACATGCATTGCACTTTTAATGAAGAGAGAGAATATTAGCAATGTTTTTCAAAGCCGTTATAAGCAAAGACACTCAGGGCAGACCTGAGCTCCCATAAGTGGCTTTTAGCTGTAGCACTCCCAGACGGTCCTGAAAGGAGAGCATTCTGAGGCAGATGTTACTAACTTGGTCTGTCCATTCAGTACACTGTAAGAACATTGATTGCAACTTACTTCTGAGTCACTTCAGCTCAGATAGGATTTGTCTTTTTAACACTGGAAGAGAGGAATCCTTGATATAGAACTTAAAAGTCATCACAAAAGGATTACTCAAAAATTATTTAACTCAACTGTAAAATGACTAATTCATAGTTCATCTAACAGTAAGCTTAAACATGAATAAACGATAAATTATGAAGAACTTGCAGTTTGGTTCTGATGCTAATCTGCAATCTGTCTTCATCAAGGAATTGGTGAAATTCTTAGGCAGCTTGTGCCTGATGTTACTGTCTTTGTCTTGATGTGGTTTCACTGTCGACACTTGTTTTCTTTGTTCTGACCTGGCTGTTCAGTAATTCTTTTTGTGCCTGACATTTCTATGCCATCTAAGTTGGAATACTCAATGTCGTTTTGAATTTGAGTTTTCAAGAAAATTGCAGAGAACTCTCGGTGCCCAACTATAAATTGCTAAAATATTAATGTTAGATATCCTTCCCATCTCTATGTTTGACCTTCCTTTTCTCTCCTTTGTTCCATCCAGCTTGGTTCCCCTGCTCCCCTCTTTTTTTTCACATGTTCCCTCCTCTGCTACTGACACTGGTGGGAAGTGAGAGACCTGAGAGGTACATGGAAGAAAAGTGTTTACCTGCTTTATGTTTAAGCTACTATGTAATAACTTTTCTTCTGATTGTATAATTTTCAGGATAATTTATTTCCTACAATATGACCTAAAAATGTATTCAATATATAAATATAAAACATATTTTTCAATAGGCATTGCAAAATTTTATGTGTCTTTCTGAACAGCATAGTAGTTTTGGAAAAAAAGGTTAACACTTAATTCTCACTACACAAATAGAATTCGCTGATTAGATATGATCTGATAATTTCCCTCCATTGTTTATAAAGTATTGTGATTTCTAAGGAGGTATATAAAGAAATCCCCCCCCTAATTAGTTCATGATTCTGTTCTTTGACCCAAATTGTTTTGGTCTTTCAAACTTTCACTGGTTGAACTGACATTGGAAGACAGGGAACACCATACTCTGCTGATTTCAAAATTCTTTTTGGCTAAAAGAGATGTCTCACATAGGAAAAGCTATCACATTAAGGAAAAGTTCAAACTGAGTTTAATTTAAAATGAGCAAAGCGGTTCATCTTCAGTTAGACAATCCATTATTTGAAAAGACTAACCTAAATTTATAGCTAAACAAAGGATTTCATCTTCATCATATGGCAAATTTTAGTTTGATCCCTGAGTATAGATGTACTGAAACTATCCCAGTGTCACTGATTAGGATCAATGCTTCTCTAATACACATTCCTTGATGAAGAGGATATAATGTCGTGGTTCTATCACACTATCACAGAGAGAGTTTTATACTATTTTTAAGCCAGAGTGTTTAACATACATGTTAGCCTTGAAATAAACATGGATTGTTATACTATAAATCCTATTTCAAATTATAATACTGAAGGGTAAATGTCTTTGGATCCTAAGTTATTTGTATTTCTCTTGACAGCGCTAAGATTATAATGGTACTTCATGAAGCTAAGAATAAGTTTTCTTAGTGAGTTCTTTCTAAGATCATTTCTGGTTTCCAGATTAATGTTATTAACAGTAGCCAAGATATGGAAGCAACCAAAGTGCCCATCACCAGATGAGTGGTTACAAAAGCTGTGGTACATACTCGTACATACAATAAAAATGTTACTCGGCCAAAAAAATAAGAGAATGAAATCTTACCATTTTCGACAGCATGGATATTATGCTTATTGAAATAAGTCAGTCAGAGAAAAACAAATAGCATATGATTTCACTTATATGTAGAATCTAAAGAACAAAATAAACAAACAAATAAAATTGAAACAGACTCATAAACGCACAAAACAGACTGATAATTGCAGAGGGGAGGGGTTTTAGGGCTAGGTGAAAAGTTGAAGGGATTAAAGAAGGGATACAAATTGGTAGTTATAAAATAGTCATGGGAATGTAAAATTTAGCATAAGAAATATCATCAATAATATTGTAATAAATATGTATGGTGCCAGGTGGGTATTGGAAATACTGGGGGGAACACTTTCTAAAGTATATGATGTGTCTGACCACTATGCTGTACACCTGAAACTAATACAAAATAATATTAACAATAATAATAATATTTAATAATAATATTAAAATGTAAACTTTAATTGAAAAATAAAATTTAAAAAGGAAAAGGAAAAATGTTGACAATGTCCTAGTTCTGGTAAAAGTTCTAGGAGGCAAAATAATAATAATAATAATAACAATAATAACAATAATAATAGCATAGGGATTATAAAGAGGCTAAAGATTTATGAAGTACTACATTGTATTTTACTAAATGGTATATGAAGCTTTTAATATGCCGTTGAATTCAGATTGCTAGCACCTTATTGAGCATGTTTACATATATATATGTATGGGATATATATGTATCCCATATACATATATATGGCATATTGGCCTGTAGTTGTATTTGTTTTTTTGTTTCTTGTACTGTTTTTGGTATCAGAGTAAAGTATCAGATTAATGCTCTTCCTTGGTTGGGGGTTCCCCACTGGCAGGATTCCTTGTTGAGGTGGGCTTGCTGGCTGGGCTTTGTGGTCAGATGGGGCCACTGAATGGGATCCCAGTACCCTCTTTCTGGGTGGGGTTGTAGACTGCTTTGCCACTGTCTCACATCCATGACTCAGCAAGGCTGCAATCTGTGCTCCCTGACAAGCTGGTGCTGCTTATTGGGTTGTGTTCAGGTAAGAATACAACCAGGTCTTTGACTTTGGATAGAATTTCAGGTTGTGTTCTGCTATTGTTACAGAGCAGAACAAGGAGGGGCCTGGGACAGTGATACTATTACTGAAAGAGATTCCGGTCCGTCTTATCCACCGCCTTAAAGGAAAGATATCTCTCAATGCCAGAGATTTGTGAAAAGGAAAGGAAAACATTTATTTAGTGCTATACAAACTTAAGGCAGTGACCTAATGTCTTTATCAAAATCCTAAAGTCCCTTAAAACACCCACAAATGCACACAGTTCTTCCTTCCCCCTTGCCCAGTATGGGGTACCGTATCTCAGGAAAGGAAATAGAAGTCCAGTCTCAGGCAATGTCTGGTTATTCCCAGTAATCTGTGCTCGGCTGGTAGGCCTCTCTCGGTTCTCAGCACCATCAGCTGTGTCGCCAGAATCTCTGCTAAAACCGGGTGACTGTTCCCCCTACTACTGCTGTGGGGGAACTCACTCTGGCAAAGGTGTATGGTCCTCTCTCCACTGCTCCAGCCATGTGGTTCTTTCTCCACCACTCCAGCCACGTGGTCCTCTCTCCTCCAGGACCACGGGAGTCCCCACTCAGCCAAATCCGCGTGGTTCTCTCCTCTATGGCTGCCGTGCCTGGGTTTAAATCCCCGCGCCAATCTTCCTCTGTAGCCCTATTTCCGACTCCTCCTACACTCAGCCACACTTGCCCTCAATCTGCTGTCCTTTCCAGCTTTTCTGGTCACCATCATGGGTCTGAGCAAGTGTCACCCCATGTCCTGGAACCAGTCTCCTCCGAGCTCCCACGCAAGTGCTGTAACTCAGGGGACCTGCTCCCAGTCACGTCTCGGGGAGGTGTCCCTTTCCATCCCCCTAGCCCAGAGCATGGCCATAGCTATTTAGCATATTCAAGCAACCGGCCCAAGGCTATAGGTATGTTAAATGACCATGCCATGGATTAGCTGCAAAGCTGCCTTGCATGTTCTTGCTCTGTGTGCCCCTTCCCCCAATTCACACCTGTGGTGGGGGGGAAGAGGTAAAAAAAACATATTAGAATCTCTGGACACCTTGAGTTCTGGGCCCCATTTCAAATGTCCATTTGGGGCCCCCCCCTGGCTGCACCCTGTAACACTATCACGTGGGGCCACAGGCTGTACCCCAAAGGTGATATAACAGTCAGGTAGTCTGTTGACAGTGCTCTTTTGCTGGTTGTGGTTGCCAGCTGAACTCTCATTGGACAGGGTCTTCACCTGTACCTCACAGTTCAGAGGGGCTGAAAACCATGCTCTACTGTTGATCCATGTTGCAGTGTAGGCTTCCTAATGGGTGCGGTCACAGGTTATGCCTTATTATTGGATGGGGTTAACAGCAGGGCTCCCTTCTTGGGTAAGGTCACAGTGTTCAGCAGTCAGGCAGGGCTGTAGGCTGGGCTCACAGCTGGGCAGTACCAAAGGCTGGGTTCTGAGACTGCCCTAGACCACTGCTCAGGGGCCTGGTTATGCCGTGCCAGTAGCTATGCTAAACAGGTGGGCATGGCTGCTGGCTTGGCTCCCTGCTGGAGCAGGGATATAGGATGGTCTCCTGGGTACTTGGGTCTCTGCCTAGTCTCCTGGTCAGGTGGGACTGGAAACTGTTCAGCAGTTGGGTGCAGATGAGAATTTTCTTCTCTGCAAGGGAAGGCTGTAGTATGTGCTCCAAGGCTGCTGAGAGTCTATGGCAATTCTTCCCAGTGGAACAGGACTGTAGGTCATGTTCAGCTGTTGGACAGGGTTTTAAACTTGCTTTCTTGGCTGGGTGGGGCTGTAGAATATGCTCCATGGACTACTGGCTGGGGACTCAAATCAGGTCGAACTCTCTAATCAGACTGGGTCATGGGCTTGGCTCTGCAGTGGAGCAGAGCAGTTGGATGGGATCTCTGCTCCAGTACTGGGCCAGATTAAAAGCGGAAACATAGTCATCCACAATCTGAGTTCTGGTTGCTGTAAACCTCACCCCCTTTTCCATCTCTAGCTAATCCCGGGTGGCTGAGCCCCACATATTCCTCCAGTGATCCTGTGAGATGAGACCTGAGTGTGCCTCCCAAGAAGCATCCCATAATACTGGAGAAACTGTGGGCTCAGGGGGATCCTCCTATTGTGGCTCTATGCCCCTCTAAGGTGGGGCTGTGCAAAGTGAAACTTCTCCTCTTCCTCCTCTAATGGGATTCCTCTTGATCTTAATGATCCCAAGGGTGCTCAGCCTGGATCCTGAGTTCTGGGATTCCCACAGTAGTTTCTTACTAACTGGTCTTGGAGACAACTGTACTTAAACAACAATAAAAAAATGTGGGAAAAAAAAAGAACCTTGATACTGGTCCTCAGGTAAGTCTCACTGTTCCCATGTGTTAAGGAGGACAATCATTCCTATTTTGGGTAGGCAGAATAACTGATCCTTAAAGATGTTTACTTCCTAATCTCCACAACCTCTGAACTGTTATGTTCCATGGCAAGGATGAATTTCAGTTTCAATTGGGATTAAGGACTATAAGCAGTTGTATTTAAGTAAATAGATTAGCCTGGATAATCCAGGTGAACCCAATGAATTAGGAGGCAGAAGGGTTAATGTCGAAGTGACAGGACAAGGGAAAGTCTCTAGTTGTCATTTCTTGCTTTAATGTTGGAGGAAGGAGCCACAAGCCAAAAAAAAAAAAATGTGGGGCAGCAAGGAAATCGATTCTCCTCAGGAACTTCCAAAGGAGCCCAGCCCTGCTGACTGACACTTCACTCGTAGCCTAGGGAGACCCGTTTTGGACTTCTGACCCCCAGAAATGCCAGGTAATGAATTCTTTGCTGTTTTAAGAAGTGATGTTGTTTTAATTTGTGGTTATGATTTATCTGTTGTGATTTTTGGTAATTTGTTACAGCAGCAAGAAAAAGCTACTATTGTGTGGGTTTGTTTTTTGAGAACTGAATTAAATAATGTAAAGCCTAGTATTCTAAAACATGAGTGCTGGGATTAGATTGTGTTTTGAGCTGCTCTTTCAAAATAGTGACTATTACATTTTGAATTAATCAATAGCATTCTGTTTTGTCATCTACATGTAGGGATATAATATCTAGAAATGCAAAATTTTGGTCAGTTTATTCTTTATACTTTTTAATACTTGATAAGTTTTCTAGTTGGCCATAATTATATATCTCATCTCTAGAATTACTAATGTAATTTGTAAAGAAAGTCTCTTGATAATCACGGAGGAAGGATTAAGGAAAGCTAGGAAGAGAATTCATGCCAAAAGCATAATGTTGAAAAGTGAACACAGTTAGAACCAGACAACATTGCCTCCACTCCCAAAGTTTAGAAGAGGACCTCCCGGAGGCGGGGCTGGGGAAAGGGTAGGAATAAATTCCAAAGAAGCAGAGACTCTTTCTCACCCCTGCTGGCCAGCTGTAGGGATCTGTGAGGACACTGTACTCTGGTGGGTCCTCCTTCACCATTCTGTGTAGCACTGCGGCTCAGCAGCACAGAAAAAGTTGGCTGTTTTGGATTATTGGAATATTGATCAAAGCCTCCCATAGACAACCACACTTGATGGTTGAGCAGAATGACCCTTTTGTTGACTCCAGTCTTTGCAGAAACTTTTGTAGATGTTGTGGACAATTCTGCCTCAATACCAACTTTATTGTCTCAAGATAAGTATATCATTATCCCCAAACAGAGTGAGGTGTCTCTGACATCTGAAGAAATGGGTGATGAAGTTGACAGGGAAACTCTGGCGCCTATCATATTAATGAACAACAATGAAATAGTACTGGCCTTGACTGTACTTGAATAGTACTGGCCTGGTGAGAACCCCCTCACCATGTAAATGGAGAATTAAACATCCAAATTCTATAGGATTGAATGAGGCGATCTTTGCCAAGTTCATATGAAAGTCCCTGGTCACAACAACAGCAACTCATGGCAATAAGATTTAACATTATTCTTCATTTTTTTTAAATAATAACACAAAGTATAAAATTCAATAGATTCCAAAGAGTGTGGAGTGAAAATGTCACCCTCTTTCCTCTGCTTCAATTGCCTCTTCCTGGGATAACAACTTTCATAAAGTCTTGTATCATAACAAAATATTTTATATATTTAAAAATGTTTCCTATTGTTTTCTCACAAATGATAATATACCACACAGTTTTTGCTCTTGCCTTTTTCATTTTATATATGCTAGTGTGTTCCCCATGGGTGAATACAGTCCTACTCAACTCAATTATGAAAGTGATTTGTAAACTGTAAAGCGTTTATAGTATCTGTTTTCATAAAGTCAGGGCTATTTATTTGGGAACTAAACTGGTTCTAAAATGACTTTTATTTCTAGTAGACTTGAGTAGTATCCCAGATTAATATTAAGTCTTCTTTCCACTTTGGACTGATTAAGATGTGCTCCAAAGGTACTTTGGATATTTCAATAGAAAAATACCTTCTGTGGTTTTGACAAGTGCTGTAGGTGCTTTTAGACCCAGAAATATCCCCTTTATTGTAGAATTGCCAAGAAGTGAAGATATACAAAATCTTTTGGATGTGTACCCTTGTGATAATTGCCACACTTCCAATTATTTATATAAGACCATGTTCATTCAAATGGATCCTTTAATTGTTAAACTGTGGATATAAACTAGAAGGCCTATTTTAGTCTGTGGCCATAGATGGCTGTTACCTCCAGATTTGTGCTTATAAATGCTCACTTCTTCTGCAGTAAGCAGGACAAGCAAACCTGTAGGAGGTCTAACCAGCTGCTGTAAATATGGGCTCTGAGGGCCGGATTACAGAGGTTGGGTGGACTTGCCTCCTGCATGCAGGGCCAAGTCTTGCTTGGCTCCCCACACTGAAGTCACTGTCTTTTAGGCTGGCGTCCAAGTTTGACATCATTTATCTACATGAACAGGTGCTCCCATAAAATAAACTGCATGAAAACCAAGTGCTATGGCAGAGTCTGATGATTTCCCACTTGATGTAGCTGTATAGGTAGGTTTAGAGACAGGCAAGGTTTCTCTATAGTCTCAAGAAGCTGAATAGAGAAAATATAGAGAGCAACATTTTCCAGTGCAAAATAACTGAAAAAAATCTAGGTTTTATTTTTAAAAGCATACCAATTCCTCAGATTCCTTTCTTATGATTTCTTCTATATTTCATGGCATCTAAATTTCTGTTAGCATGTGACTGATGTTTGCTACAGAGTTAGAACAAAAGAACGATCGGTGGGGTATATTTAAAAATAATCAGGGTGCACCGAAGAGGACAGAGGAAAGACTGGAGCAGGGTTAAGCTGAGTTTGTTTTCAAATGGAAAGGAACATATTTAATTCAAATAAAATGTTTGGAGCTCTCACAATTCCCAAACTACTGAGGTGATTACTGAATACCGAAATCTCTGGAAAAAGTTCAGGGAATTGGAGTATTACATTTGAAAAGAAATCAAGTTGTAGAATTTATCATAATATACAACAGTAGTAATTTATGTCTTACTGTCAGGATTTCAGGTTGGTCCAACTCCACTTATCTTAACATGTAGAGGTCTTTCTAGTTCTAAAATTTTAAAAGGGGAGTTTACTTTAAAACTTTTAGTTAGAAATTTCTTCTGAATTTCTGAGGATTGAATAACACAAGTAGAGGACCTGTCCAATCGGAATAAACACTCCTTTTCCAAGGCATATTCTATTGACCTCACTACATCAACTCAAAAGTCAAGATAGATCTCATCAAACTCTAGGAAAAGAGGACAAGGGAATATTTTAGAAGTAAGAGACACTTAGGAAATTAGTATGTTATTCTTATATCAATTCCTCACTGTTGTTACTAAAAATTGAAATGTTATCTCTTAGCGGGGGGTAAACAAAATAAAAAATTGCCAGTTACTTTAGAAATAAGTTCCCTAATTTTATTATTTTAGTGTATAGATTTTTTGACTAAATAACATAAAAAATGTTAAAATTGTAAACAATTAGAAATATGAATATATATCTACATTATCCAAATAAATCCTCACTGTATAAGTGAACTGTATGCCATAAATGCTTTATTTTGAATTTTATATTTGAGCTTTGATATTTTAAAAGATGCATGCTATTAACTACATGTTGCACCCTGTGGTTGGATTCTACTCTTTATGTAATAAGAACAGTTAAAGAAATTGATGGGGTTTTTTGAAATACTTTATATAAGATCAATATTTAGAGTTAACCCCCTTTCTCCCAGAATTGTTCAGTTGCAATTAGAATGACAAGTTAAATGCTGAAATCTTTTCTTGGTCCAATATTTTTATCTCCAAGTGCTGCTATACATTCCTTTATGATTTATCTTTTCTGTTGAACGTGAGCTGAATAAATCAGAACACCTATCCCTAAAGTTTAAAAAAAGTGTTAAATTTGTCATATGTAGCACAGTTACGAGTTAGTTTACCACAGAAGAGTTTTTGATGAAAAACAAAATAACTATATGTAGAATGTTAGATGCCTTATGCTAGTAGTCAAATATCCTCAGAATGAGGGCAAATAAATGAGCACTCATAAGCAAGTAGTCACAAAAAGGACCTACTACTTCAGTTACCTTCTAATGTCAGTATTTCAGTCTTATGAAATCACATACTGCCTTGTTGAATCAACCTTAACCGGGACATTATATTTTATACTCCACGTTATTTTATTCATGAAATGTGATTACGCGGTGGGGAGAGGTGATGAAATGGTGTGGTGTGGTTTAATGTCTGCTTTCTGGAAGGTGAAAATAAATTCTGCTTTAAGATTTCCCCAGATAGCAGACTGTTCTCATTTTCTCTGTGAATTCTTTCTAATGTTTTATATGTCCTGTTTTGATGTGGGAGAGAACTGAAAGTCTGGTGTTTATTTTCATGTCTCTGAGCAAGAGTCTCAGTTAGTGGCCTCATATGAGAGCACACCGAAAGCAATTTGGTATGTGTAGGTGACTTGTTATATAGTGGATCGGGGGAAGTCATCACCAGGAAAGGAAAAGCGATATATTCAGTGAACATCTTTTTATCATAGTCCCTCTTTTTATGGATGAAAATAGCAACTACATGACTTTACATTGGAGATCTATCTCTAGTATTTTATGATCTTCATGTGGTCATGAAACTGAAACTTTATAGTTTATATATCTTACTACATTTGCTTCTTTTTTCAATTCAGCAGTACTTACTTGGGAACATGAAAGTGATTAAAATTCTGATTATTAATATGAACAAAACACAGAAGAACATCTTCAGAATTAAAATTCAGAGAGAAGTTGAATCCCATAACAAATGCTAATAGTCTTTAGTCTTCGTGCTTGAGATACAAAATTCAATCAGTAAATCACCTTAACAACAGGATCCAAAAAAGAAAAGGCAAAATAGATTTTTCCATGATAACCACTTGCTGCAATTGATCAAAGCTGATCTAGGTTTATGTACTATTGAGAAACTGCAGATGGGGTTTTATGGATTTACCGATGTAAATGCGTCATCACCAAATGTTTCAGTAATGTTTTCTGTTTGCTGTCACTCTTAGTTGTAACATGAGCAAACACAGCAATTTTCTTTTTTCTGTTGTGATACTTGTGCTCCAAAGAAAGAGCGGCTTCAGGCAAGGAGGTGGTTCACATTGTGGTTTACTTGCCAGATAAATGCAACTCATTTGCTGGTAGGAAGAGCCTACGTATTTGGTGCCCTGGTGCTTAACTAATGCCATCTTCGTTACCATCCATGTTCAGCACTGTTTGTTCCAGGTTTGGGATTTTAAGAAATTGTTTCAATTATAACAGTGTTAAAAATATAATGATGCCAAAAATATATTCTTTTAATAGTTGTATTTACAATGGATATAAAATTATGTTGAAAACTTTAATCTATAGCATTTTTCTTGACTTCTTTTGCATTTAGTGGTTCAGTGTTGAGGAAGACATGAACTTCCCAGGCTAAGCCAGAGCTGCAGAATTGTGTGGGGTGGCTGAGGCCAGGAAAAGGTCACCTGTGTGCTCTAAGATGTCCTCCAACACACAGAGAAGAGGCAGGGAGTCCTTCTCTCCTGTGCGATTAAGTCTTGCTATTGTTCCTAGAGTGAACTGTAGAAACATTTCTCGACATACAGCATTATAAAAATTGAGACCACTATTTGAGAGTCTGCTCTCATATTTGATGATTGAACTGTGTGGTTCTTTTCACTATCTCATGGCTCTTATATCTTCCCTGAAAGGCCTGCACACAGTCCTCTCCCTTAGACCTCTTGCTTTGGGAAATGACGACTGATCTCTTTAGCTCTAATGGCTCCCCAGAGTGAATTCCAAATATACACATAACCCATATTTTAAGTCAGCACCCCAGATGTAATTTCCACATTTGGCCAAATTTTATTCGCTATTTTCACATGGTAGATGACATAAGAGATTTATATATGTGATTGTTTTCAACATATAAAATCTGAGCTTCCTTTAAAAAACAAGAATTAGATAATTAGGTTGTTAAGTGTCCTTGTGTAGGAGGACCATTATCCCCAAGGCTGGCATGGTGGAGCCCCACACCCAATCTTGCCTCTAGTGCCCTTCAGGACAGCGGGGCCTCATCTTCCTCTCTGTCAGATGGAGAAGTTGGCTTAGCTGTCCTGTTAGGTGCCCCTGCCCAAACCCAGTACAACTTTCATTAAGGATTTGGTCAAGGAGAATTTACATTTTTGGTAGCTTATTAAAGATAAAACAATTACAGAAATGAACAAACAAACAACTTGTATGCCCTAACCAAGAGATAGTGAAACCAGAAATGTCAGCATCTGTGCTGCCTGTCACCACCAGAGCCAGTAAGTAGAGGCAGGGATTGGATCTTTATGGCAGGAGATCTGTGAAGGTGGGTTATGTACCTCAAAAGTCTGTCTTATGTTTCATTTCAATCCAACCTTTTTTATAAGGAGGAAAAAATGTGGGTAAGAGGTTTGGAATTCAGGGGGAAAATGTAGGCAAGGGATTTGGAATTCAATAAAAAGGTTAATCAGATAAAAGCTACAGTTCCGGCAATTTCCCTAGCATCCTTTCATCTGTTGACTGGTGACTCTTTATCTGTGTCCTGGGCAGCAGACCTCTTTTGCAGGAGAACAATGGCTCAGATACTGTCTTGAATAGTGCAGTCCCCCTGGGGACAAAGGTTAAGTTTCTTGTAGTCTCCTGAACTCAGGGTGGGTCATACCTTCAGTTCCTAAAACAATAGCTTTTTACATTCATTAACTACTAAGCTTATTAACTATTACTTAAAACTAAAATATTCCAACTCTTGAGTTCCCCCATCTACAGGTCTTGCTTCAAGGTTAGTTTTAATTTCTAAAGGTATGCATAATATGGAATATTCAATAATAACTATATTTCAGAATGTTGCTATAACCATAGAAATGTTGTTAGAAACTTTTATGACCTGGTAGCACCAAAAGTCAGTTACAATGGAAAAGCCCATTTCCAGTGAGTATGAAACAAAGAGTAGAAGTGGCACTCCTCTAATAAATACTTAAACCCATAACATACACGCACCTACGTACACTGTTTGGTGGCGTGTTGTGAAGGGCAGCAAAGAGGCACTGGCTGGTAATAAAGTCCTGAGACCTCCACATGTGTCTATTTCTTTCAATTTCATATTCAAGAGTGCCAGAATGAGAGTCACTATGAGGAGATAAATGAAGGAAATAGGGCTTTGGTTTATGTTTGGAAAAGATCTTTTGTGAAGTCTGAGGGCTTTCAAGAGGCACATGGTGGACCAAACATACTGATTCTTTGTCTTTCCTCCCAGATGACTGAAGTCTCTGTTAGTCTTGGAGCTCTGGATTTGCCTATTATATGGTTTCAAATATTCCCCTTGAATAATAGTAACATAAATGCTTGCTGGAAGACTCATGATGTCTTTAAGTTATCATAGTTATTTTTATTTTAAATCTATCCTGGAAAAAAGTGTAGTAAAAGGATGTTAGTGTCTAGATTCCTTATATTTCATGCCTATAAAGTATCACATAAAAAAAAAAAAAACATTGTTTAAGCGCCATGCTATTAAAGTTCACCTTTTTGTTTCATGTAAGAAATGATGAGTAATGTGTACTCTGGATAAGAATGCTTTTGCTTTACTTAAATGTTAGGTCAAAATTTGCTTTTGGCCAAAAGTCTAAGCAAAACTTTTACAACAAAGAGAAGATGTATTTAGGATTCGTTATAAAGTTTGAGGAAGATTATATTGAAATATGAGAATATATTTCAGTATGCATTTAATAAAATAAAATTTATTTTCATTATCCAAAATAGTTATTCTGGAAGCAGCTGTAGAAAAGCATCATTATAGATGTAGGTTTTACAGTTTGTAACAGTTCTAGAATTGTTATTGATAAATGCTAGCTAAAGTCACCACCCCAGAAACATCAGATGATTTTAATTAATACAGCAAAAATGAAAAGTAAAATGCATCGCTCATGGGTCCATAAATATAATTCACTGGATGAATGGCATCTACCTTTGTCCTGAAAGAGGGTTACTGAAAATTTGCATCTGAGCTTGAAAAATCTAAAACCTAGTAAGTGATCAACTATAATTATTATTCACTGTTTAATATCACTGAGAAAAGTTTTTTTATTGTTTATGCAATTACAGTGGTTCCCATTTTCTCTCCCTTTCCCTACCTCTACCCAGTGCCACTCCAGTCCTTCCCTGAATCATTCCCCAGACCCGGGTCCCGTCCATGGGCCATGCATAAAAGTTCTCTGGTTAATCCCTTTACCATTTTCCTCCAGAACCCACCTCCCCTCTGGACATCATCAGCGTGCTCTATGTATTTATGCTTCTGTTTCAATTCTGTTAGTTAGTTTATTATTTTCATTAAATTCCACGTGTAAATGAGATCATGTGGTATTTGTCTTTATCTGATTGGATTATTTTGCATAGCATAATATTCTCCAGGTCCATCCATGCTGTTGCAAAATGTAAGAATTTCTTCTTTTTTATTGTTGTGTAGTATTCCATTGTATATAGCAAGAATATTTTTTTTATTTTTTTAAAGATTTTATTTATTTTTAGAGAGGGGGGAAAGAGGGGGAGAAAGAGAGGGAGAGAAACATCAATCTGTGGTTGCCTCTCATGTGGACCCTGCTGGGGACCCTGCCTGCAACCCAGGCATTTGCCCTGACTGGGAATCAACCCAGTGACTCTTTGGTTCCTAGCCTGCTCTCAGTCCACTGAGCTACCCCAGCCAGGGCTATAGCAAGAGTTTTTAATCTAAGACATGATCATGGATTAATACAATATTTTCTTTTGTTTGGAATATGATTTATGTTTTCTAAATCACAATTTACACAATTCACTAATTACATATAGTACAATTTTGAAATACTTCTTAGAAGGTTAAGTGAATATATATGAGATTTTTAATTCTTAAGAGTATTACTGCCAAGAGAAATAGACTCTAGCTGAGAAAGATGATTCTTTTACTGCAGCACAAGAGGGAAAAGGGAAAATTTTATGAAGAAAATTGCATGAGGTTTTTAGTGCATTAATTAACTTCTTCATGTGTTAATTTAAATATTAGGTATTGTTATTTGTGTAACTCTCTGGTATTCTATAGAGGATTTGGGATTGTTCAAAAAGTTTCCAGGCAGGATCCATCAAGTGGCTACCTTCTGGGTAGCTAAATATGTAAGTAAATTAAAGCCCTTTCCATATATTCCCTTCCTATTGAGAATCTTAAAGTGTGGAATTCCTACAATGTTTTCATAATTCTTGTAAAACACCAGGGGCAGGTTTCAGACTGCAAAATCATGTCAACTATGGGTAACTCAATCAAAGACCATGATGTGGTAGGGTTCTCTTGCTTATAAAATTTCTCGACTAATTAAAAGTTATTAAAGATATATTTTATTTTCCATTATGTTTTATTGCAATTTAATTGATTATTTGAACTCTGCTTTTGTACATTTGAAGAAAATGCAATATTTATACATCAATTTTAATTAAAAAAAAACAACAGAAACTGAAAAGCTAAACACTTTCTCCTTGACTACCATTCATTTTGCAATGCTAAATGTCAGTTCAAGCTTGGCTATTCTCACTTCTGAGAATTTATAGAGGGAGATTAATGAGACAAAATCACCCTCAATTCTCTTGTCCCATGCATGTAACAGGATGTTTCAGGTCAATTATTGATTTTGAGGGGCATTTTAAGATATATCTGGAAACATTAACTAAATTCATGTGGTTGACTATACAACTCATTGTAAAGAGAAAACTTGGAAAATTGTTAAATATGTCTCAACCATCTTCATCATGAGCACAAAATATTTTGGCAACTTCACCTGAATACAGTTTATAAAGGCATGCCAATATCAAAAGATTTGAAATAATACCGTGGTTTTGAATGCTTTTTGTGAAGTTGCTTTTAAAATTCCATATCTAACATATTTTTTTCTTGATTATTATTTCCCAGAGGGACGCCAGGAGAAGCGCCTCCCCAGCGCCTCTTGCTGCAGCACACATCCCCCCCAGAGTGTGCATTTTCTTGTTCCCAGGAACATACCCCTGGCCTCTCGTCTGTGTGAGTGTTGGTTTGTCATTTCTCTGAAAGTGGCATGCAGACGTATCATATTCCCAGAGACTTGGTAGCATGACCATCTGGATGTACAGATTAGATCTTTCTAAATAGCAGAAATAGAAGCTATGCAGTTGAAATGGTCTGCCTCCCTTGCTTTGGCACCCTAAGTAAATATTCCTTATGATTTGAGACAAGAGATATAAATTGAGTTAGGATCATAAGTAGCCAGCTCAGAGCCCTACATCCTGTCTTGACAGTGGCCCATGAGCTTAAAGCTTGGGTTAAAGTGAAGTCTAATCAGAGTCTGTTCATTCGTCCTGCAGCTGCACAGTCAGGGACACTTAGCAGGAAAGCTGTGGAAGCCATCTATCTCAGTTCCTCAAGGATGGGATAATGAGAAGCAGAAAGGATCTTGCCAACTGCTATAGGGATGTGGGTTTCATAAAACCAAGAGGATTACTCAGAACTGAATCTGAGACCCAATATATACACATAATCCATGAGCTAAATGTTCAGGTCTCCAAAGCAAAGATAAAACACACACACATAGTTCAAAATTTGAGCAGTTAAGGGTATAGGTTTTGGAAACCTAGAGGTCATCCCACATGAGTAAAGTTCGAATATAAATGAATAACAGATTTTGGGTCATTTCAGCCAGCAGAACTAGAACCATTATGAGGCTAAAAATGTCTCGTTGTGTCCTATTTAAACCCACTTCTGAGGTCATAAGAGCAAATGCACATGAAGGAGGAGTGACTATGTGAACAGAGAACAATAGCTGCAGACTTTTCATTAGACTTTGCTTTGTCTTTGCCTTTCATGTATTTCTTACTGATAGGTCGAGGTGCTCAGCTCCCATTAACAAGTTCAAACCACTCTTGTTTCTGGAACCAATCCTGACTTTAGAGAGTATAAAAGGAAAGCACCCCAAACATTAGAATTAGTAATCCGAGCTCCAGTATTTAAAGTTTTAAATATTAGGATTTGTGATTTATTTAGCAGATCCCATTTCATATTGTCTTCAGCTACTGTAAAACTGTGCTTTTCCCAGTGAAAAAATCATATATTGGATTTTGACCAATATCTTAGCCTCTTTAGAACCAAAGTCTTACCTAAATTAAGAGACTGAGAGACCTGCCTCTAAGTCCCAATGCAGTGGCCAGGAAATTGTTGACACAGCTTGAAGATGCAGGCATTGTGCTGACGTAGACTTATAAGATACTACCTGGCGTTATATTTCCCATATGAGGAATGGCAATGCCAATGTATTACCTTAGTTTAGTTGGATGTTGTTATGTTCTATCAGTCTGGAGTTTCTTCTGCATCTGTATGAACTGCAGTGACTTATGTTCAGTTCTGCTGCATGGTTTTTCCAAATGGCTACTCACCATTATGGTGAGCGGGAGCACTTCACATCAGAATTTGAAATCAAAGATGACCTCCTTTGAGATAACTGCAAAAGAACTAATACCTGTGTGGAACAACTAATCATGGAATTTATTACCATTATCATTCATAAATTTTCTCTTATTTATTCAACAAATATTTGCTGGGGAGCCAATTTTATAAGCTTGGGAATGAAAAGGTGAATTTGGACACATACCCTGTTTTTAAGAAATTAACATCGTTGTAGAAGAGGTTTAGCAATAAACACTTGTGTTATAGTATGACAACTGTTTATAAAAGTGATAAGTGCTCTGGAGTAGGAAACGAGGTTACTAGTTTCCTTTGGGGGGGGGTGGAGCCAACAAATGTTGATTATTTTGCTATTTCTACCCTGTGATGCTTTTTTATTTGGGATAACAAATGAATTAAAAAGCTCATCCATGATATCTCAAATTTAGTTATATATCTACAACCTATTTCCTTGCCACATTTTTTAAAGTATTTCAGATTTTTAAAAATTACATGCTAGGTTCTTGCTATGCTTGTAGTATGTCAATAATCTTCTTAGGTTTAAGTACACCTTTATCAAACAGGATTTTCATGCTTTCTCATATTTTTGAGACTATAGTCAACTCTAATTTCCTCAACTTTGTTATAATCAGAAAATGAAATATCTATATAAAAACAAATGATGAACGTTTGCACATTTTAGCCACTCTGCACAATTTTAAACAATATTTCTTTGACACACTAAAAGAGATTTATCAACAAAGCACAATCCAAATCAAGTTGATACAGCAGTTTCCCCATAACCTTTCAAATTGCCTTGTTTCTTTAAAGTTCTCTTGCATTTCAGGAGATAAGCAACTGTGTGAAGTCATCTTGGGAGCAGACTGAAAACACTATTCTGAGCAAAAGGCTCAGTGACCTGAACTAATTTGATACCCATCCTGAGATCTCTGTATAGTGAGACCTGTTAATTGCATTGCCTTATCACAACATAATGATGCAATTAACTTGTATCACCAGTACTGACCATTTGTTATCACATTTTATTTCAAGCATGTCAATAACTGCAAAGACTAGCACACATTCTGTCTAGGAAGATTGACATATGATGATGCTGAGATGTGCTTTTGAGTGGATCTCAACCTCTAGATATCATGATCTTTGGTTAAAAAAAAGTCCTCAGCATGAAAATAAAAGAAAGGAAAATGACATTCTCCTGCGAAATTTAACTGGTATACATACTTCTTTCTGGCTCAGCAATTTTACATCTAGTGATCCTAGTTCAGCAAGTATTTTCTTCCCTCATTCAGCATTGCTTGCCTTCAAGCTCCTGCACAACTTTCCTTCTTTGCAAGTTATTGGAATCAAAGTAGTTAGCTAGAGGGTTTTATTTTTAAGTAGAAAATGTAGAGAAAATTAACAGCAATATCCTGTATTTGTATAAATAGTAAATTTGCCAAAAGCCACTGGCCTGAATATCACATCTCTGTGAAAAACACACAAGTCAATTCTGTACTTGTTTCTTCATATACACCACAACTAATATAAGCTGCTATAACTGTCATGGAATTAGGAATCAAGAAGGTTATGAGCCATAAGAATTGTTATTATAGTGCTGTTTGCCTTTTGATTTGAAAAATGTGGCGCTGACAGTAGTGCTAAGGATAGCAAAAATGTATTGGAAATTAGCATCTTCTGGATGCTTAGATTTGGAGGAAGATTCTGCACAATCATTTTCCCTTTCTCTCTCTGTCTTTCCCTCTCTCTCTCTGTTTCTCTCCCTTCCTCCCTCCTTCCCTCCTTCCCCTGTGTCTTATGGCTCTGTAAAAGCAATTAGACAATATAAGCAAAGGCATTATATATTTTTCTTCTTCTGGCAAAATCACTAAGATTTAGATTAATAATATCATGTTTCTATTCAAAAGGGAGCACCTCTTCCATCTGCTTTCCACAATGTGTATACAGAAAATAGTCTCAGATGGGTAAAGGATCCCAGGAACTGCTCCACAAATAAGCCTCTCCAGGCATCAGCAAATATCCAGGTGTAATTCACTGGCGGTCTCTTTTCATCAGTTATGAATTCCCACATTCTTACCTTCCAGGCAATTTAAATTCAGTTTTTAGGTACCCATAATTTTTGGACTTTATTTGATCAACATTTCTTTTTATCATTTAAAAAATTAAAATTATTCTTGTTCTTATAATTTTCTTGCTGTTTTCACCAGCCTTATTTTTGTCTTATGTTTTTCTGGGAAGGCATATGGTAGGTTCATTCTTTCACTACACTGTATAAATAATGGTAGAATAAAAGAAGACCCTCTTTGAGAGTAAATAAGTTCTTTAAACATGGATTTGGAAAGCCATTGTTTAATTTTATTTTTATATCATAAATAATTAAGGAAGAAAAATAATTTTTCTTACTATTATACTTAGTCACAAGGTGTAGATAATTTCATGCTGAGTTGTTTCTGCCCACGAGTACCTAAGACAGTAAAATACTTGTTTTCTGTAAAGATTAAGGGACCATTTTATTACCAATCAGGACTGTGATGGTGGGTATAATTAATAAACTTGAATCAAAATATTAGATGATTTTGGAATAAAATAAATTAGTTATGGTGAACATTTCACATTATTTCAATACAGAGGCATCATATTGTGCAAAGAAATGCACCAGATACATGCCTATTTCTGTGTTCAGGATTCCTGGGACGAAATGAGTTTTTTCTCTCAAGAGGAGGTGGATGCTACGATAGCTCCTTCCAAGTCTTTCCCTGGTTTTACAGGAGGCAGAACACAAACCAATGAGAGATAAAGCAAATTACTGATGCTTTTGGGCTGTAAAACTTGAAGTAAACTAGCCTTGTTTAATGCCACATGTTGTAACTTCTTTCATCTTTTTCAATTATGATTAATTGACAATAGGATGATTTTGATTTCTTAAAATTTCTAATACTGCAATAAAAATTTAATAAATGATCACAGACTAGATAGGTAATTTTATACTATATATTTTATACTAAATGTATATTTTATATATATTTATATTCTATACTAAATATATATTTTATTATATATTATATATTATCCATACACACAGGCTCTGAAAATATATATACATGTACGTGTGTGTATACTTGTCTGCATGGTCTCAGGGATGAAGAGTAAGCTGAATGACTGAATGTGAGTGACATCATGATCTGTGGTGCCTGTGTATCTCCATCTATGTATTCCCTTGTTTTCAGAGTTGATGAATATGTGGCATGTTTGAGTATATATGCCCCCCTTGCTGGCACACAAGCCTTCCACAGTCATGTTCCTGTAGCTTAAGCATGTACACATGCTTAAGGAGCAGCTTCCTCATATGCATGCTCAATTATGATAAAATATTTCATGGGGAAAGAGATGCTACATAGAAAACAAACTCAATGTACATATTAATTCCACCACAATTTAATAGGTGTCCTTGCTTACTAGGTAAACATTGTATTTAATTTATGAGCATTTTTTATTATGGTCAATTTTTATTATCAGTCCCTACTCTGACTTTTTTTTCCCTTTCAATATATGTTCTTTTGCTTTGCAAGCAAATATATTGGTATTAGATTTACAACCCCCTTTTATTCCTTTATTCCTAGTACAAAGTATTAATCTCTCCAAAGTCATTAATGATCACTGTGATATCAGAGTAATATATTAAGATTAAACTCACAGAGATTATTTTAAATTATGATTTTGTTAGATGATAAACAAGAAGAAATAAGTAAATAAAAATATCATAAGAGATGGTCTGAATTTTCCAATACAATACTACTCATTTGGCTCATGAGATAATTGACTACACGCTCTTGGTACGTAAGCCTACATTTATCCCTGGTGGACATTTAACAGCATAGTTTCCTTAACTATATGAACATCTTTTCTGTACATCCAGTGTGTGATTAAATACCTGACAACTGGATTGCCATCTTTTAACTTCCCTTGGCTTAGGATAGATTTAATTTTCCTATAGTATCTCTGATTTCTTTAAATTTCCTTTGGTATATTCAACTTTTTTTAATCCTAAAACATTTACTTTAAAATCCCCTTTGCGGGAACTACTATAAAGGACACATGGACAAAACCAAGGGGGAGGGTGGAAGCAAGGGAGAGAAGTGAGCTTGCAGGGGGTAGAGGGGAGGGGTGGGGAGAAAATACAGATAACTATAATTGAATGACAATAAATTAATTAAAGAAAGAAAAAAAGAAATTTCAAGAATAAATTTAAATATATTAAAGACTTAAATGTTAGACTCAAAACCATAAAAATCCTAGCAGGAAACATAGGCTTAAAATCTCAGACATTTCTCTTACCAATATTTTTTCTGATATATCTCCTCAGGCATGAGAAACAAAAGAAAAAATTTTAAAAATGAGACTACATCAAACTAAAAAGTCTTTGCACAGCAAAGGAAACCATCAATGAAATGAAAAGACGATACACTGAATGGCAGAACACATTTGCCAATACATCTGATGGGGCTTAGTAGCCAAAATTAATAAAGAACTTATAAAACTCAACACCAAAAACACCCAAACAACCCATTAATAAATGGGCAAAGGATATGAACAGACACTTCTCCAGAGAGGACATACAGATGGCAAACAGACATATGAAAAGGCGCTCAACGTCACTAACCGTCAGAGAAACGCAAATTAAAGCCACAATGATATTACACCTCACACTTGTCAGAATGGCTATCATCAATAAACCCACAAATGCAAAGTATTGGTGAGGATGTGGAAAAAGGGAACCCTCATTCACTGTAAATAAATAAATAAATAAATGTAAAAATTTTTAAAGATCCCCTTTTTGCCTCTTTGTAAAGACAATATCCTCTTTAATATATCCTTTCTAAACTTATTTGAAAGGTATTTATCAAAAAATTCCTCAAAGTTTTATTCCCTGGAATCTCTGAATATCTGCTTATTTTCCTTAAGGCTTAGTATGTTTTTCACCTCAAAGGTGGGTCCCTTGAACAAGCTGGAATGCTTGCTGAGGGATGATCCATGCGTGTTCTACTGATTCCCCTTCTGTAGCATCTCTCACCTATCCCCTCCTTTCTATTTCCAAAGCCGTTCTTCAAACTCTCACACATACACACTGAGACATCAGCTTTCCAGAACATTCTCTCATTCCTATCTCACACTTTAATATAAGAATATTCTTCTGAAAACAATGTTTAAGATTTTACCATATTTTTTAAAAATCATGCTTTCAGAATAAAATCAAAACTCCTAAATGTCACATTTAATATCCTTTGTTATTTGGACCCTGTTTCTTTTGTCAAAATTAATTAGAATTACTTATTTTCTTCTATCAGATTTAACTCTGTACTAGTCCCTGTGAATTGTTTGCATTTTTCTGCAGTGCTTTAAACAGCACCTTTGGGACTGGCCTCCTTAATGTCTTCTCATTCTGAAATCTTCCTGTCCTTCAAGTTTCAACCCAAGTATACCCCTGGACATGGAGATCCTTTTAACCATGACTCTCCTAAGCACATATAGGTTTCCCACTTGTATTATAACTAATTTATAAATTATATATATATATATATGAATTATTAATCCTCTTAAGCAATAAATCCCATAAAGACAGAATCTATACATGACTTATCTTTGTATATACCTAATATAATACCTTGTAGTTAATGAGCCCTTAGTAATTACTTGATGAATAAAAATGAACTGGTGATTTAGTTGATGCATGGTGTTCTGTAGTGGTCCATATCTGCAGGGGCTTTCTCAGGTCAGAAAGAAAATACTTAGAAATATCAGGCTTCCAGTATTACAGGAAAGTTTACTATAAGAACGATTGTTAATAAGCTCATTAGATCTATCCTCAAGGAGATCACAGTCTAGTTGGGAAGAATAAGTAAAGTGTGGTACAGGAACAATTCATACAATGTAATTATTTTTTTAAATGTAAAGGTTACAACAGGAGGATCCAGTAGGTAGTATAGAATTCAGTACTACACAAATGAAGGTGAGGGAACATGCCTGAGGAGGGTGGTCAATTAAGGCCTTGTACATATGAATGTTGAATCATGCATAATCAACAAAATTCGAGTAGACAAAGAAGAGGCAATGACCTTTAGAACTGAGTTAATAATGGCTTTAGTAAAGGAAAAAGTCAAAAACAAACAAGTCTAATATGTGGTAAGTTGGATGCTCCATTTCACAGACCCAAATCTGGTTCCAGAAGTAAGAATTATTCAGAACCTGGGATGTTGCTGGATTTGAATGAGGGTGAGAGCAATTTTCCTTGTTTACATCCCTCTGCTTAAGCTGCTTTCAAGGATCTAGAGGTTCCGTATACAGAGTAACTTTCACTCTGAAAATAAAATCAAGTTTCTACAATTATAATTTGTATGGCACCTCCATTCTTTCTGCATACAGTAATTCAAAGTGGGAATTAAATAGTCTTTGTAGGAGTGTCAACATCAACTGCTGTTAGTAACAATAGGCTATTGCCCCTTCACCCAGTGGACCCTGGGAATTATTGTAGCAAATCATTGCCTTTGTGACTGGCCCACACCTACATTGACTCAGACTTAAAACATTGGTACATTGGTACTATATGAATTCTAAATGATATTAATAAAATAGCATATGAATAATTTATTGTATTTACTATACCCAACATTTTCAGCAAATTTCCATGATCCTCATGGAAAATAGTAAAAAGTGTGCTTAAAGTGCTAAAGAAAATGGTGAAGTTTCTGTGATTTGATTAATTGGCACTCTGAGGACATGACCTGCTCACCTGCTGAGACTCTAACTATGTAAAGGGGAGAGTGTGCGTGAGAGCAGAATTATAATGACCTGGGATTAGGCCAAGAAACGGTTCAGGATCTAGTTTAATGGTTCATCCTATGGCTTACCAAGGTATCAAGGTTTCCAGATTTTCTTATAATTATTAATTTTGATATGTTTCATATAATTTATAGTTCCTCTAATGCTATAGTAGTAGAATTACATTGGAAAACCATTGAAAAGAGTCCTCGATTTCTCTCGTTTTTTCCAGATTTTCATAGGGTGCAGATTTTCACAACTTCACATACACTTAAATTTTGTTTTCTGTATCACTCAAAAAAAAATGTCATTAAATGCCTTAATGGTCTCTCTCTCCTGCTCCATTCCTACATGTCTGCATCCCAATAACAGCCCAAGCCCCCAGTAACTTTCTACTCAGCCATGAACACTTCAGTATTCTACTTGGTAGAAAATAATCTCTCCCATCTCAGAAGCTTCTTCATACTTGCTCTTAGCTTCTGGTGCTTGTACTATATTTTTATTACTTAGCAGCATTTTTGGTTTATACTAATTACATTTAAAAACTACAGTCTAATGTAAAACTTGACTCAGTTTTGAAAACTGTTCTATGATTATGTAACATGTTAGCATGAGGGGAAGCTGGGTAAAGGGTACATGGGAACTTTCCGTACTATTTTCGTAATGCCTCTGTGAGTTAAATTTTAAATAACTTTCTAATGTAACATACAACTTACTATACTTAACTTGGAAAGAATGTCTAAGGTCAGCTAAATGATGGTGTTATATAATTATAGGTCTGCAAAAAGTGTACAGACAAGAGGATAAATAATAGATCTCAGACAAGTGACTTTGTCAGCTTTCCCCAAAGCACTAAAATAAAGATTCAAACTGATAAAAGACACAAAACACTCCAAAAGAGAGAGATCCTTCATTTCTATATTTTTGTCAACACATAACTTTCCTGAGATCATTTGCTGACCAATAGTCTTTCCCCAAGTATAATTTTTTTCTTTCAAACCAAAATTGGAGCACTAAAATCTTTGATGGGGGTAAATATTTATGAACACATGGTTATGAAAAGGAAAAAAGAAATTGTATTTAAATGAACCTACACAGCATGTATTAAAGTTTCCTTCTAAAAAATATTGTTTAAAGGAAAATGACATTTTTTAAACAAAGGATTAATTAATTCAAAGAACCTGAAACATAAAGAAGCTTACAATTCCCATTTATAGGGACAAAAATCTGACATCTGCCGTCTACCCATTTATTAAAATAAGACAATCTGTGCAGCCCATTTCTGTAACTCCATTGCAGACTGGCTTAGCTTTTCATTCTCATAAAATCAGAGATGGGCTGTTTGGTTTATTGGTAATTGCAGCAGTAGAATGGTCCAATGTTTGCCAGTCCACAAACCCCATAGATGTTTATCCACTC
Source organism: Tonatia bakeri (assembly GCA_004024845.1). Taxonomy (NCBI): domain Eukaryota; kingdom Metazoa; phylum Chordata; class Mammalia; order Chiroptera; family Phyllostomidae; genus Tonatia; species Tonatia bakeri. The sequence continues at coordinate 81,906 of PVIA01005607.1, forward strand.
ACAGTGCCAGCCTGCTGCATTATTTCAGCAAGCAACATTCCTCTATAAAAAAACAGCAGCTGCTCGCTCAAAATAAACTTGTTTCTGTTTATGCTGTCAGCAGAAAGCTGTTTTAAAAAATCATTAGATGCATCATGCTGTTGCAGTGTGTTAAATTGTAAACTATAAAGAAAAATTCCTGAAAGATAAGCCCCATACTACCTCTGTGCCTTCATCATGGAGTGTGCCTCTTCTTTCTGCATTATTCAAATTCAGGTATGATTGGGGATCTCAGGTATTTATACACAGGCTAATGATGCCAAAATAATGGGTGGAAGCCCCTTCTAGGCTAGTGAACTCTCCACAAAGGGAAACCTGTGGGATAGAATAAGATCAAGGGAGCTGGTGGTGATACTGGCTCTGCCAACCACAATATATATGTATATTTATACATGTATAACCTTGGATATACCCCTTGATCAATCTAAGCTACCATTTTTCATCAAATATTATTGGTCTCTTAAGAACATCACACTTTATCATGTGAAAGTTTTATCATTAGCATTTTTCATCAGTTATAAGAGTATGCATGAAATATGAATTTGTTCTGAATCTGAGTAAATTATATAAAGCACTGTTTTACTACAGCAGTCAATAAAGATTTTTTTATATTCAAAGAGTGACTTATTTATTTTATTTGTCAACTTAAAATATGTGGAAGTAGATTTTGAATTTGCTTACACCAATGGATACTAGTAAAATAAATTATGGTGCAACTATCAGATAAATTACTGTACCACTAGCATGATATTCATTAGAAAACTGAATTGCATTCACTAGAATGCTATATGAACTGACATAGAGCATCAAAAAACACTATTAGTTTAAAAAAACAAGTAGAAAAGTAGGCTGGTCTTATTTGTATCTTGTCTTATTTTTTAAAATACACTATGCATTGGCACATGCCTATATACGTACAGAGTGTTGTAGAGTAATACATCACCAAACCATTTAAAAATGGTTTTCACTGGGAGATGTAATAATATAAATGTTTATTTTTATATTTTATACTTAAAAAATTTTTATTGTTGTTCAAGTACAGTTGTCTCCATTTTCATCCCACCTCAGCCTCCCACCCCATCTATCCCCACCTCCCACCCCCGAACCTACCCCCTTTGGCTTTGTCCATGTGTCCTTTATACTTGTTCCTGACAACCCTTCCCCCTTTTTCCCTCCACTATCCCCTCTCACCTTCCCTCTGGTTACTGTCATTTTGTTCTTTATTTCAGTGTCTCTGGTTATATTTTGCTTGCTTGTTTTTGTTGATCAGGTTCCGCTTATAGGTGAGATCATATGGTGTTTGTCTTTCACAGCCTGCCTTGTTTCACTTAGCATAATGCTCTCCTGTTCCATGCCATGAAGAGTTTATACTTCCATAATATTTGAAGGTTTATAATATTTGAAAGTTTAATTTAGTGAAAATGTGATACTTGTAGTAAGCTTTCTGAGGTATACTTTTAAGTGTGAATTTTTATGAATTTTGAGAAACGCATTTGTGTTGCTACCACTCCGTTCTAGAGTCCTTTATTGTCGATCCTTCCACCTCAACCCGTGGCTCCAGACAACCACTCATCTTATTTTTCCATTAATGTAGTTTTTAGACGTTAACATGAATGGAATCATACAGCATCCTCTTTGTGTTTGTCTTCTTTTGATTAAAATATTGACTTTTTTACATCCATCTGTGTTATAGTGTAATTCAGTAGTTCGTTCCTTTGTACCTGACTACGTTGTATGTGTGTGGCACAATTTGTTCTTCCATTCCCCTCTGGGTAGATGTTGATATCACTTCCGGGTCTTCCCTATTATGAACAATGCAGCTGTGCACACTCATGTGCCAGTGTTCTTACAGGCAAATGCTTTATTCCTACTGTGTACATAGCTGAGACTAAAATCGCTGGGTCGTAGGATAGAAGTATGCTTAACTTTACAAGGAAATGCTGGTGTTCCAAAGTGATTGGGTAGTTTTGCACCACCACCAGAAATATATGAGACTTTTAATTGTTCCATGGATTTAAATCATGGTATTGTGAGCTTTTTGATAATGTTAACTATTCTTATGAGTATCCATTGATATTTCTTTATAGTTTAAATTTTATTTACCTGGTGATGAAAGGTGCTGGGTATCTTACCACGTGTTTATTTATATATCTTCTTTTCTGAATTTTCCAAATTTTCTATCCATTTAAAAAATATTGGGTTGTCTTTTTTATTACTGAGTTGTAAGAGCTCTTACAAATACATTTTCAGCAGCATACGTTGAGAACATTTTCTATTTGCCTGTGGCTTGCCTGTTTACTTTCTTAACACTACATTGAAAAGGTGAATGTTTTACTTTCAATGAACTCCAGTTTATCATTTTTTTAAGGTTAGTGCTTTTTGTGTTCCAGAAAGTTTTACCTACATGTAGGTTGTAAATATTATCTCCAATATATTCTTTCAGAAGTTTTGTCATTTTAGCTTTTTTGTTTTTGTGCTAACTTTTATAATCAGAAATACATGACAATATTTTTAGTGAAAAATACTTTAACATAAAAAATTTAGGGTTTTACAAACTACTTTCACATTGATTGCTCCCAATAGTGTTTCTGAAAGGTCTGATTTATAAAAAGATACCCAAGTCCATCTTTCACAGGGTGGAAAGCTGCATGTTAAATCATATCTTCAGACTGCCTGAGGATGATTTTTATTTTGACCTCATCTTATCTTTTCATACAAAAATACCTTTCAGTACAAGAAGTTCCTTTCAACTGGCAGTGCTTGACACAACCCATCTGGTTAATGTTAACAGAAATGTTTTCAGAACTTTTACTGTGTGTCCCACAATTTGCTAGTTGCTAGAAATGATGCATTATTTTTTGTAGGGTTTAATCCATGCCATGGTAAAGTGTGATCAAATATAAGCCTAGACATAATTACAATATACGTTACACAGAAAGTGCCAGGAACGGAAAAGATGGGTGTTAACTGGCACTCATAGACAGGGTTTATAGACCCAGCATGGGACAGGGTGGGGGCCTCCTGGGATGGGTTTTAGCATCTAAACAGTGATTGGATGTGCTGCATAGTCTGGGGAAGTTAATACTATTTGTAAAAAATGGTATGAGAAGAGAAAATGATTTTGTTTAGCATGTTCCCTGTTTTTCTCCTCCAGCTTTGATCGGTTATTATGGGTACTAAGTCAATCTAACTGTATCCCAGTGCTTTCAATATTTTTTGTTTTTCTCAGTCTCAGTCAAATGGATGCATTTAGTCTATCCACCATCAAAAAAGGCACCTGGTTGAATACACAGCTTATATGTGAGGCCTTTTTCGCCTTGGAGTTGCATTGACCCATCTCCTCTTTGCTTTTATTTTAGCTTATGTCTTGAGGTCAGGTAAGGAATGTTGTCGACAGTTAGTGATTTTGTGTCCAGCAGCTGCCTCTCCTGTGTGGTTGCTCTTCTTACATGGTCAGCTTATGTTGGAAATTCTTTTCTTTTTTAGTGTGTAGTCTCTAGAATTAAATGAGATACCTGCAGAAATAATACTTTAGAAGTCTTATTGACTTATGATTTTAGTTTCATTCATTTAGAACTCATTTAGCACTTACTATGTACCAAGAACTGCATTTAGTGCTAGAATTCAAACTGAATAAGACAGACACAGCTGCTGTCTTATATAGCTGACAACGAAGTGGGAATGGATGACATTGAATGTGAGAGTTACAATGAGTTGTGTAAGGAGAGTGTGACACTATTGCATATTTAACACAGGGGTAAGTGACGTTTCAACTGAAACTTGAGGAGGCAATAGAGCAGGAACAGGAGAATCCCAGGAAGATCCACTATACATGTGAAAAAACTCTGAGGTGGAGATGAGCACAGTGTTTTTTGAGATCTGAAAGTCAGCCAATATAGTGAGACTGTAGAGAACAGGGTGGACACTGGCAGCCAAAGAGGCTGAAGAGAGGGTTAGGGCCAGATTTCCATTAGCCTTTGAGCAGACCATGGGTCTTTGGGGAGAAATCAGAAAACTTTACCTCAACTGGCTTCAATAAAAATGATTTAGTTTTTATCTTATATAACAGGAAGTGATAAGGTAAGATAGCTTTGAAGTTGGTTAATTCAACATATTATCAAATTATTTCAATTTTGGGAATGACATTTTCAGACTTTCAGTAATTCTGTCTAACGTTTGCAAGATGCCTGAGTCACTTTCATCATTACATTTCTACGTACCAATATCCCAAGCTATAAACATATATTATTTGTATCTCTATTTAAAGAAAAGGAAATTATTTTCATTAAATACCCAGGAAATTTCCCTTTCATCTCATTGGCCAGAAATTGGTCACAGGATCATGGGTTTTCTCTTCCAGTCACTGGTAAGGGAAATGCAACTTCCATAACTTGTTATTTGAGGAATGAATGGGCAGGGAGGGGGGTGAGTAAATGGAGGCATTTAATATATACAGTTCTTTACATTGGCTCATCTGTGAGGTGGGGAGAAGGGAGGTAAAATAACAGAGTAGAATTTGTTCTCAAGACCAATCATAATGTTACTACATTTTTGGCAAGAGTTCCAACTGTGGGTGTTAGAAGCCTGGTAGAAGGGGAGAATAGTTGGGTATGGGCCTTCAGTAAGTATGTAGGTCAGCGATTTTCAACCTTTTTCACCTTGTGGCAGCCATAAACAACTAAAATTCTGCAGTACGCCAAAAAGCATATCTGACAAAAAAAATAGTTATAATTTTGATTCATTCACAACACATGGCTATTGTTGTGTTGGCTGTTGTCATTTTTTTTATTTGACAATCTAAGGAAAAAGGGATCAGTGCCCCTGACTAAAGAGTCAAGTATTGCACATTTTAAAAATTCTTTCAGCACACCACTGTGCCTCCCCTGGCACACTGGTTGAAAATCACTGATGTAGGTTAATGACTTTCAACTTCATCAAAAGGGAATTGGGAGTAATTATGAGAATTTAAGCATAAAAAAGTAAAACAATTTTATTAAAAGTATAATTTTCCCCACTATTAAGAAAATGAGATTTTTTTATAATTAAAGGTATAATTATTTATCCAACAAGAAAAAAGGTGCAAGAAATGACAGAGGAAAATCTCTTATGAGGCTATGAGAGTAATGCACATGAGAAACAGCCATCACTTGAACTGGTTAGAGTAGAGTAAAATGGCTATAATCTAAATATTCGTAATAACTAATGTAAATAAGAACTGGTAATAGCAGTTGGCAGATGAAGGAGAGGGAGAGGTCAGTCTTGATACTAAAGATTTTGCTTAGGACAACTGGTTAGAGAGAGGTACCATTTCCTGAGATGGAAACACTGAAGAGCTAGCAGTGTGGGGGTGTTTGTGGATAATAAGTTTGAGATGCCAATAAAATGTTCGGTGAAGATATTTGGTGGTAAGTATAGGTGTGGAGCTCAGGGAGAGGCTGAACTTTAAATATAATGTTAGTAATATTCAGTATAAAACTGAAATCAGAAATGAGGAGAATGAGACCAGCTAAGAGGGAATATAGAATAAGAAGAAAAGAATGATTAATCTGGTCCTGAGAGTAATATCAAGCCTCAGGGATCAGGAGAGGAAGAATTTCTGACAATGGTGACATGAGAACAGCTCTGACAAGTAGGAAAAAAACAGTGGAGCATTATGTTATGAAGGTAGAGGTGTTTTCTGCAGAAGGAGCAGACACTAGTATCAAATATATCTTTTGATTGTAGTAAGATGAGGAAAGAAGTGTGACCATTAGATTTAGTGATGTAAAAAATAGTTTTGGTAGAATGGTGTCAAAAGGAGACTGAAGCGAATTGAGCAGTCAACGAATAGTATAAAAAGAGACTGAACATGATTTAGGTAGCTTTGTTTATAGGGAAGAAAAGTACTGAACAAGATTATAGGTAGCTTTGTTCCAGGGGGAATTTTTTTTTCTTTGTCCTTAAGTTTCTATGCTTGCAGGGCTAGGGTGGTAATCCCCTGAAATGTTAGGACAGACAAAAATGAAATGAAAATGTGACCTCTACTGTGGATCGTAGTCAATATGTTAAACTCACAACTTTTCTTTCATAAATTATTTATTTAGGGTATAAAGTCTAAATAGTTGTTTGATAAAACCAAACTTTAATAATAACCTGCCACACAATTTGGCAGCAAATAATATCATATAATGGGGAAAATGAGAAAATTTCAACTATTATAATACATTCTTTAGAAGCTTTAGCCTACTTGGACTTCTAAATTGATATTCTAACAAGATGATTAAAAAGACTCCTTCAACTATCAGAAAGTACATCTGATTACATTACACAATAGACTCTGGCATTAGACTAGATTTCTGAAGTGTGGGCTGTGAATGGAATAGAAGAGGTGAAAGCATCATTGTTAATCAAGGTTAGATCTGCTGTGCAGATGAATGGTTATGGGATACACAATTCATATGCTCCTCCATTCAGTTTCATGTGAAGGAATATATCAGTCACTAGATAGGATGAATTAGCATACTAGAAATAAGATAAACTATACCCTATATTGAGGACTAGTTCTAATAAATCTATTTGTGAGTGATCGAAAGTGTGATTTTCAAAATAACGCATGTTGGCTAAGAAAATGTGTTCCTATTCTTTATTAATATTATTATAAATAGAAAAACATGTTGGTAAGGTCTTGATTAATGAAGGCTTCTGTAAATGGAATCTAATGGAATATATTAGGTGTATTGAACTTGATGGAACTAACAAATCAATTCCAAATATTTCAATGACTTCAATTGAACAGCATCTATCATTTATTTACCTTTCTTTTCTCCTTATTTCCCAACTGACCAGATTGATGAATGGTATACCCTACTATCTACAAAATAGCCCTAATGATCTAGACCTATAAAAAATTAATCTCATGACTCACATTTTATAACATTATCTGGAAGGATTACCCTAATGGTTTGTCTTGAATGAATCCAATCCTTATTTAAAGTGTACTAATTGGATTTAAAACTTCCTTTTTTACTTATTATTGGTGGTGATTTCTGTGACTTGAACATTTGTTTATGTGTCTAGGTTTTCCATCAAGTAAAAACAGTAATGTATGTATGAAGTACTCCACTCAGAACTTATCCCAATATTAAATGCAGGATCCAGTCAGCAGTTCCATCTGTGATGGATCACGTTGTCAAGGTTTGCAATGAACTGGCAATTTCTACTTTTAAGCAGTTTCTAAGAAAGAAGACAATGGGAATAAGACCTTGAATAAGTATCTAATCATCATATTATCTAGTATTTACTACCATGAGTTAATTATAATAAAGCCATACAATTTATAGCACAGGTCTCAGGTTGAATCAATCTTAACATAATTGAAAAAGATCATTTAAATGATTTCTTATAAATTTTTATCATTTCTCATAGGATATTCTTAAATGTCCCTAGAGAGAGTGGTTAGCAATGATCCTGAAGCTTTCTTTAAGAAAGAAATACAAGAATTCTTGTCCATGATTATATTAGTATATTTGCTAGTTAGACATTGAATATTTATTCAGTGGCCGTTTCGTGATAGTCATTGTGCCAACTGTCCTATTGTCTTTACATCTATAGTATAAACTCTCCTGGTTTGCAGCCTGCCTCTTTGTTTTATCTGACTTGACTTTGCTTTTCAAGCAGCCCTTCAGCTCTGTTATGTGTTGATTTTCCTTAGTAATATATCTCAGCCCCTCTCTTTTTACTCCTCCAGTTATCCAGAGGTGATTATATCTCCTCTTAACTTTGTGGGAAAGAGACAACACAATACAGCAGATAAGCCTTGAGTTTTAGAGTAATGTGCAAATTACTCTACATAATTTAGAAATGAAAATTAGACTATGATGAGGAGTTGAGACTTTATTTTATGGGCAATAGAAGGATTTAGCATCTCTGTGCTAAAGAGCACAGAAATATGAGGAAAATACTATACCAAATGCAAGGGCAATGCCTAGGCCTAATCACAAAAATTTGTCCTGTTCTACCTGAAGGGTGAGAACCAGCCCTCAGAAAGGAATTAATCAAGGAAAAAAGACAAGTAATCTTAAATTTTAACTTAGTGAAATTAGAAGAGAGCTTTTCCTGGCCTCACATTAAATCAGTTACAATGGAAGCTTTGGGATTCATCAGCTCCAGCCTTAGTTATCTAGGAGAAAACACAATGTGAGGGTGTAGAAGAGCAGGGGTCGGGGAGGATAAATAAACTTACTGATGTGTAGTCATTGTCTTTGTACAATCTTGTGAATTAATTATACGTTGCCCTCCTCCCACTTTCTTTTTCAAGAATAGTTCTTAACCAATGATAGACTAATTTTTTAAGACTTCTCAAAATCATTGCAGAGCTTTATTTAAATGGCAGTTGAGGTTGTTTGGACCACTGTTACTATTGCTTGCTTTCCTCATCCTTTCCTATCAACACCCTGATTTCTCTGAAAAACTATTTCCACTCATGTCAAATGGTCATGGTGGAATTAATTACCAAGATACCAAGGGGCATCTTGGCCAAGGGGTGGGCATGGGACATGGGCTCAAACAACCAGACTCTTCCTGAAATTTGGATATTTACTGAAGTGATACAAGGAAAAGAAATGGTTGAATATGACTTATTCCAATTGTACAGTTTTGAAAAGACTCTACATGTTCTTACTCCCTATATTGCTAGATTCCTTGGTCTCTGAACTCCCCAAGGTTTGTTTTTTCAGGTTTTTATTCAGTTCTGTGAGTATTTTATTCATATACTTCAATAAAATTATCTGAGTTATAGTTACCAAGGATTGTTTTTCATTGGTGAAAAATATCATTAATTTATTTTTTAGAGATTGTTCAAAACCTTAAAAAAACACAAAGCAAAACAATACATCTCAAATTTTACTTTTTATAAGGCATCAAACAATTTCTGTTTTCAAAAGAATACTTCTTCTTAGTAAGGAGATGGGGATTTCCACATGAAGACAGAGTGGATCACTGAGTGGCCAAGGCTCAGGGAGGTTTGGGGCTTGAGAGCCAGAGTGACAGCGCTTGCGAGTGCAGGCTCCCCAGGTGTGTTGTTTGAGTTAGAGTCCTGCTTCCCCCATTGGCAGCAGTATACGCTGGGATTATTTTCATAGCCTATAAACTTCTCCATTTCATTCATTGTTAAATGAGGAGAAGATAATTTATGTGGTGTGCTTAGAACAGTGACTAGCACAAAGTAAAATCTCAATAAATAAATGTTAGCTCCATGCTCAAGCTATCCTAATTTAGGTCAAAATTCAGCTTTAAGCTTCTTGCAAGCAGAAACCTTGTTTGAGTCGTCTTTATATTCTGTCCGAGCCTTATTGGTGCTCTCTGACTCCCCGCCACTCCCAACCAGGGCCTACACTGTAATGAAACATCTGGGCTTTGTTTTTATATGTGTGGTGTAGTTGATTATTCCCTGAGGAACATGGTATCAACTACAACTTTACTGAGAACTTAATTATGAATTCAAACCTGCTACCCTTCTCTCACAAGGTAGGTATCCTAGCTGTAAATTGTTATAAACTTAAGTAAAATTTTTTCATTGTTTATTTCATTCTTAGTTGATTGTGTTAGAGTACATCTGTTGAACAAATTAAAACTCTCTCAGTGGTTCCCAAGCATAGATCCTTGTTAAAATCACCTGGAGCACTTTCAGAAACACTGGTTCTGTGTCTCCAGCAGAATCAGACTCCGGGGATGCAATCTGGAAATCACCTCTTCCTCCAAATCTCCAAGTGTCTCTAACGTGCCTCCAGAACTGAACCACTCTTTCTTGAACACTGTTAGACTGTCCTGCTAAGACTCTGTGAAAACTACAGAGGCTTCTTTCTTCCTGTTAAGTGTCTGTAATTTAATAATAGAGGAATTTTGCAATTTGGCTGAGTCATCTGACTATGGTTTGCTTTTAACATTAAAGACCAGAGTAATAGAGCTCAAGGAAAAGGCTGTTTCTTTATTTTTTTCTATTTTCCCCCACTTATCCTTTAGTCATCGGATTATAATAAACTACATTGTTTAATAGACCAGATGCAATGGGAGGAAGGCTAGAGAATTTACTGTATTTTTAGAGTTTATGACATCTATGTGGACACTCAATCATTTAAGAGTCTTCTGATTTCATTTCACAGACTACAGAGCTTGTAAAAGTACAGATTCAATCATGTAATCCAAATAATTTCTGTTTAAATTTATATTACCTCAAGACCCTTGGGGACATGACTTTTGGTTGGGGACAGAGAGATAATTAGTGTCTATGTGTCTATATGTGTATGCATGTATACATGTGCATATGTACATACAAGTGTTTATAATTATGTTGGCTTGTTTTTCTCTTCTGGTACATATATTAATTTTAGAGCTTTAACCACTTAACTTTTTGTTTTAAACAGTTCTTTTTTTTTAATATTTTATTTATTTATTTTTAGAGAGGGAAAGGAGGGAGGGAGAGAGAGAGAGAGAGAAACACCAATGTGCGGTTGCTGGGGGCCATGACCTGCAGCCTAGGCATGTGCCCTGACTGGGAATCGAATCTGCGATGCTTTGGTTCTCAGTCCGCGCTCAATCCACTGAGCTATGCCAGCCAGGGCGCCACTTAACTTTTTCAGACATTTGAAGACAGTGTTATCTCACCTCCAATTTTTCCCTATTCTAGGATAAACAAGGGGAGTTCCGTACATGCCATAGTTTCATAAATATTCAGTATGTATGCTATCTATTCTGTTTAACTATATAGTAGTTATATTGACCAAATATCCATTATACGTCAGGCATTGTTCTAAGTCCTGATTTTTTACTAAGTCATTTTATTCTTATAATAAAATTATGAGAGAGTAGCTGTTTTTACAGATGAGGAAACTGAGACACAGACATGTTAAGGCATGTTGGAAACCTGGCCTAGGTCACACTCAATTGTGGCAGTTCTGTGCTTGCAGTGTCAGTCACCACGCTGTAATGATTTTATTCTGTATACCAATATATAACTGAATCCATAAAAATACATTCAAGCTCCTAATCCATTGGAGAAAAGGAATTTTTTCTTAAATTAGTTTAAAAATAACATTTGTTTTTGACCTGCTACATAAAGCAAGAATTTGTATACTTCTTTTTCCACCAGAACAATTCATGGAACCCTTTGCTACTGTTACATCTCCTGACTATAATGCAGGGGCTATGAATTAAATATAAAATCTACTAAACTGTAGTTAGTTTATGATAGGCTCTACATTTACAAATTTTAATCCTCTAACAAATATTTAACATTCCTGACACAGATTCCACTTTGATCTGGATTGTATGTGTGGCATTTTTGATAAGTAATGCTTCAAGAAGTGACATCTAACATAAGAGTCCTCAGTATTCATCATACCTGCAGGTTAATCTTTTCTTTAATGCCTTAGGTACTCATGGGCAATGAAGCAGGATAAATATATCAATTGCAGCACAGCTGAAGTAACAGGCAGGGGAAAATCTGTGCTCAGTGGTACAGTGTGTCAGGAGGGAAGCTTAAACCTAACGAGAACGTGCACCACTGAGCTTGGGCGCCTAGCCAATGCCGAGCACCACCAGAGAAATGTGATTCTATTTTAATCATTTATTCTAATGTCAAAGCCAAGAACAGCATTTTTACCAGCTTCTACTTCCCTGTCAGTTACAATATGTATTCCAGAACACTCAGTGCAGGGAGCTTGAATTTGCATATTAGTAAAACAGCAAAATATATGTATTCCTTTCATCTTTGGAAGGTGGGGAGAGAGATAATCACGGAAGCAAGAATTGACATTTCTAAGCCTTTCGGTTCTAAAACATACCAGCCTGACCGATAACATTTTAAACAGGGTTTAAAAATGTAGCAGAACAATGTAGTATTGGAATCAGCAGCTTAAAGAAGCAAACGAATTATAGAGATGCCTTTTTTTTTTAAAGATGACATTTTGGTCCATCCTACACTATGAAGATTGGAAAACAGAGATTTCCCACACATTCAACTGAAATAATTAAGAAAGACACCATCTTAAGCAAAAATAGAGATTGAAACTACCAGCTCTGCTATTTTGATGGGACTAATCTGTTGAGTCTGTTTACAGCTCTTTGAGTTTTTTCAATGAATTGTCTACATTAAATTATTTGTACTTTCTGCACATTCAGCTATAAGAAAGGGTGACTGAGCAACTCCATCACAGCTTATAAAACGTTCAAGGGAATGAAGTCAAATAAAACTATGTTGACATTATCTATTATCTTTTACATACTTTCTTTTTCTCCCCACTCTAATATTCTACTACATATCCCATGCATAGTTGGGATCTTTCATCCAAGCTCAGTTCAACCTTCCTATTTCACATTGTCCAGTTCTGATAACACTTTCTTCTTCAAAAATCTTAGCCAAGCAATACCATCTCTCCTTTGATCTTTTATGAAATTAATATAATTTATTATAATTTTATATGGTATTTTTATCTTTAATAACAATACTTCATTATCAAAATAATTTTTTTACACTTTCTAATACCCAATTTGCCTATCTAATTTAGGTACATTCTTTGTTTTAAAATTTATCTTGACCCATGTCTACTGAAAATTATGGGCTATTGAACCTGATATGAGCTGTGGATGTCATTAGTCAAGCCCTCTTTCTGATGTTTAAATGTTCTCTGTGGTATTCCAGACAGCTGTTTATCCAGGTTTGCCTGGATGCCTCAGACTGGGGAGCTTTCCTCTTCACAAAAGTAGTCTAAGTGATATTACTCGGTATTGTTCATTATATTATACCTACTTATGCCTTTAAATAATTTCTGTCAGTTGATCCTAATTTTCTCCTATGATACATACAATTTAAAACCTCATCCACCTTACAACTTTTCAGATATTTAAAAATATCCCTTAATGTTTTCTCTCTCTGAGATAGGTGTGGCAGTTTTCATATAGGACATGGTTTCATGAATATTCAACATAATCCCAGTTGCTCTTTTCACATGCTCCAGTTGCTTCATGTATATCCTAGACATGGAAATGTTCTACTCAGATCCCTCTTCAATCTTCAGATCAGGTGAGTGGAGGAGATCAAAGACAGCACCCAGCTGTTAGTTCCTTCAGGATCAGAACTGCAGAGCAGAGACTTAACCAAGGCCATGTACTTCCCAGAACAACCCGCCCCTTCGGCAAGGGAGGTAGAGGTATAAAGACCCAGGCAGAGGAATAAATACCCCAGAGAAGGAGTAACTGATGGCCAACATGGCCCCATAGCTCCCCCACTGTGTTGGCCAGAGCTTTGTCTCCCTTCACTGCCCAGTACTGCTTCTCCCCTCCCCATCCTGCCTTTCACACATGCTGATCCTTAATACACATCTTGTACTTCAAACTTGGTCTAATTGTCTACTTTCAGATAAGCTAATATAAGACAGTATTTCTTTCTACTTATATTGCTCTTTGTCCAGACTAGTTCAGAATATATTTTGAACCAAATGCCAACCCTCTATTTATTTATATTAAATGTAATTTTTTAAATTATTGAACTATAAAATATTGATTCCAAAATTTTCAGGATTATTTTGGATATAATTTTACCCTCCTATGTGTTTACTTCACCCAGGTTGTGTCATCTTAACAAATTTCAGTAGAAAATATATACAGAAAGGTACACAAAACCCGTCTTAGGTTAACATATAAGCACATCCATGTATGTACAATGCCATTTATGATACAGAATATCACCAGCAGCTCAGAAGTCCTTTGGGCTACTAACTCTACCCTCTTCCCTAAAAGTAACTTTTCCTAGATATAATATCATAGGTTAATTTTGATTTTGTTTTAATACTTTTATATACATTGAATATTTTAGTTGATGTTCCTTTGTGTTCCTGGCATCATACTCTGAAAGTTGTGTTAGTCAAACTAATAAATACTATTTTGTATAGCAGTACTATATTGGTATTTATTGCTGGATCATATCCCATTTTGTGAATCTATTGAATTAGCCCATCTATTGTATTGTAGATGAACAATTTTCTAGATTTTTTATTATTTCAAAAATGTTGCCTTAAATATTTTTATATTTTTGGCATACTTACTGTGGTTTGCTATTAGTAATAAACATAAGAATGCAATTGATGGGCCATGTGATACATTCATGTTTGTCTTTGACATATTTTACCCATTTTCCAAAGAACTCATACCAATTTGTGCTTCTACCCATAGTACAGGGTGAGGGGTTGTCAAAAAACACCACAATTTATTTATTAAAAATTGTGTATCTATTCTTACATATTTAAAGTCCAGTTACCTGCAAAGTACACTCTATTTGATGCAATACACCTATTGAACATTTTTTTCACTGCTCAAAACAGTTTTGAGCTCATTGACTTTGATGCCTTCTGGTGCTTCTGCTGTTCTTTGTTTCATCTCTTCCCCAGCAGCAAAACCTTTCCCTTTGAGCACTATTTTCATCCAGGGAAACAAAACAAAAAAGTCACTAGGGGCAAGAGTGGGTGAATAGGGAGGGTGGGGCATGGGGGTCATGTTGTTTTTGGTCAGACTGCTGGACGCTCAGTGCCATGCAAGCAGGTGTGCTCCTAAGTCACCCATCATGACAGGGGCAAACACATGCATTGAAAGAGTCTTCAAAACAAAAACAAAAAAATTCACTGAAGCTGAATGCAGCCTTTCACAATGCCAACTAGTACACTGATACAGATGGGTTCCTAAAATACTCACATAGCAGGGGAAGCCTATACTTCAAGGAAGTCCACCCTCCAGAAGATAATTCCAATTTGGGGGGCCCCTTCCTTGTATCTGAGAGTTCTAGTTGTTCCATGTCCTTATCAGCACTTGTTACGCTCAGTATTTTTTATTTTACACATTCTGGTTGTGAGTAGGTACTTGTATGTCATAATCTATTTCTTTTAACTTTCACTGACAATTAGTAAAATAATGAATTAGAGTTTTGCCCATTTGAACTTCCTCTTCTGTGAAGTTCTTGAAAATGTTCTTTTTATCATTTTTATCAGTTTGTCCCTATTTATTATTATTTTAATTCTCTCTTTTCCCATACTGATGATCAACAAATTGTATATGGCTTAGATGTAAATTGTCAGCATATTATTCTACTCTGTGCCCCTCTTGGTAACTTTCTTAGTGTCTAAAAGTAAGAGACTTAAAAATGCTGATGTAGCCCAATTACCAACAATCCCCTTTATGATTAGTAGTTCTTGTGTCCTGATTAGATATCTTAGCCTGATCCCAAGATCTTGAAGATATTTTCCATATTAATTACCAGAAAACTTATTGTTTTACTTCTCTCATTTAGAAATATAATCTCACTGAAACAGACTTTGATATATGCTTTAAGGAAGAGGATCACTTTTTATTTTATTCTATACACATGAAATTTATTAAAAAGATAGTTTTGTTTTCACTAATTTTCAGTGCCAACTTCTATTTCTAGTTTGCTGAGAATTCTCTTTTTCTTAATGATAAGTAGCTCTTAACTTTGATCACATGATTTTTCTATATTTAATGAGATAATCATATAGTTTTTTTTTTGTTGTTAATGTGGCAAATTCCATTGATTGATTTTTAATGTAAAGCCTACTTTGAATTACTGGGACTAACTGAATTAGTTTATTTAATGTTATCCTTTTTATGCATCACTTTATTCAATTTTAAGGTTTTTTTCCCACTTTGTATATAGATTCATGAAGATTTTCACCTATAAATTTTATTATTCTTTTCCTGAAATGTTTTTGTTAGGTTGTAGTATAAGAATTATTCTGACTTCATAATATGACATAGGAACCATTACCACTTGCCTCTTTTCTGAGAGTGTTCATATACAGTTGTTTTATTTCTACTTTATTTTTTGTGTTTTTAGTTTCTTATACTGTTATAGTTCCCACTTCTCCCTTTCACTATCACCACACTCTCAGCCTCCCCTCACCCTCCCCAAGCCTATCCCCACATTGCTGTCCATGTCCATGGGTTGTGCATAGATATTCTTTGCTTAAATCCTTCACCATCTTTCATCCCATGCCCCCGCTCCTTTCCAGCAGCTGTCAGTCTGTTTTATGTGTCTACGCATCTGTTACTATTTTGTTTGCTGCTTTATTGTGTTCATTATTTTCCACTTATGTGGTATTTTTCTTTCACTAATTGATGTAATTCACTTAACATAATTTCTCCAGGTCCATCCATGCTGTTGCAAAATGTAAGGTTTTTTTTCTTTTTTTATTGCTATGTAGTTTTCCATTGTATAAATGTACCACAGCTTTTCTATTCACTCATCTACTGATGGGCACTCAGGCTGTTTTCAAAATCTTATCTATTGTAAATAGTGCTGCTGTAAACATAAGGGTACATGCATATTTTTTACTAGTGTTTCATAATCCTTGGGGTATTTTTCCAGAAGTGGAATCACTGGATTAAAAGGGACTTCCATTTTTAATATTTTAAGGATACTCCATATTATTTTTCACAGTGGCTGCACCAGACTGCATTCCCACCAACGGTGTACTAGGTTCCCTTTCCTCCACACCCTGGTCAACACTTGTTATTTGATGATTTATTTATGGTAGCAATTCTGATAGGTGTAAGGTAATATCTCATTGATGTTTTAATTTGCATCTTTTTGATGATTAGTTTTGACCATTTTTTCCCTATGTCTATGGATCCTCTGTATGTCCTCTTTGGAGAAGTGTTCATTCATGTCTTTTGCCCATTTCTTAATTGATTGTCTTACTGGCATTGAGTTGTATTAGTTCTTTATATATTTTGGAGATTAAATCTTTGTCAGATGTATCATTGGAGAAAATGTTCTCCCATACAGTGGGTTCCCTATTTATCTTGCTGATAGTTTCTTTAGCTGCATAGAAGCTTGTTTAATTTGATGTGGTCCCTTAAACCTAACAAGTGAATTCAGCAAAGTAGCAGAATAAAAATTAATACCCAGAAATCTATGAAATTTGTATACACCAATAATGAGCTATCAGAAAGAGAAACAATTCTATTTACTATTGCAACAAGAAAATAAGATAACTAGGAATAAATTTAACCAATGAAGTAAAAGACCTATAGTTGGAAAACTATAGGACACTGAAGAAAGAAATCAAGGAAGATACAATTAAGTGGATGCATATGCCATGTTCATGGATTGGAAAAATTAACATAATTAAAATGACCATTATACCCAAAGCAATCTATACATTCAGTGCAATTCCTATTAAAATAGTAATGGCATATATCACAGAACTAGAACAAATATTCCAAAAACTTACATGAACCAAAAAAGACACTGAATAGTCTTCAGCAATCTTGCAAAAGAAAAAGCTGGAGGTATGACAACTCCTGATATCAAACTATTCTATAAGGCTACTGTTACAGGATGCAGCCAAGAGGGGGGACCCCAAATAGGGATTTGAAATGGGGTCCAGAACTCAAGGTGTCCAGGAGATTCTAAGATGTCTTCACCCCTTCCCCCACAGGTGTGAGTTGGGAGAAGGGGCACACAGAGCAAGAACATGCAGGGCAGCTTTGCAACTAGTCCATGGCATGGTCATTTAACATACCTATAGACTTAGGCTGGTCACTTGAATATGCTAATAGGGATGGAAAGGGACCCCCCCCAAGATGTGACTGGGGGGCAGGTCCCCTGAGTTACAGCACCTGCGTGGGAGCTGGGAGAAGATTGGCTCCATGACATGAAGTGACACCTGCCCAGACCCACAATGGTGACCAAAAAACTGGAAAGGACAGCAGATTGAGGGCAAGTGTGGCCAAGTGTGGGACGAGTCGGAAATGGGGCTGCAGAGGAAGATTGGCGCAGGGATTTAAACCCAGACATGGCAGCCATAGAGGAGAGAACCACGCAGTTTTGGCTGAGTGGGGACTCCCATGGCCCTGAAGAGAGGACCACGTGGCTGGAGCGGTGGAGACAGGACCACGCAGCTTTGCCAGAGTGGGGACCCCCACAGCATTAGTAGGGGGAACCACCATCCGGCTTTAGCAGAGATCCCAGCGACACAGCTGAGGGTGCTGAGAACCGAGGGAGGCCTACCAGCCGAGCATGGATTACTGGGAAGAACCAGAGGCTGCTTGAGCCAAGGACTTCTATTTCCTTTCCTGAGACATGGTACCCCAGTCAGGGCAGAGGGGGAAGGAAGAACTGTGTGCGTTTGTGGGTGTTTTAAGTGACTTTAAGATTTTGATGAAGATATTAGGTCACTACTTTAAGTTTGTATAGCACTAAATAAACATTTCCTTTCCTTTTCACGAATCTCTGGCATTGAGAGACATCTTTCCTATAGGTGGCGGACATGACAGACCTGGGGTCTCTTTCAGTAATAGTATATCATCCCAGGCCCCCCTTGTTTGTTCTGTAACACTACCATAACCAAAGCAGCCTGGTACTGGCACAAGAACAGGCATAGAGATTAATGGGACAAAACAGAGAGCCCAGAAATAAACCCACACCTGTACGAGCAACTGATATTTGACAAAGGTGATAAAAGCATACAATGGAGCAAAGACAGTCTCTCCAATAAATGGTGTTAGAAAACTGGACTGGTACATGAAAAAAAATGAAACTAGACCACCAAATTACACCACACACAAAAATAAACTCAAAATGCATAAAAGGCTTAAATGTAAGTTGTAAAACCATATATATCCTAGGGGAAAAAACACAGGTAGAAAATTTCAGATATTCAACATAGACATATTTTTGCCAATGTATTTTCTAACTCTGGAAACAAAGCAGAAAAACAAATGGGAATACATCATATTTCTACTTTAAAATGTAAGGTAAAATTCAACACTAAAACTATCTGGGCCTGGAGTTTTCTTTGTGGGAAATATCTCTGTTACAAATCAATTAGTGTAACAAATAGAGGGCCACCGACACTTTTTCTCTTTGCATTGATGACAATTTTGGTAAGGTGTACCTTTAGGAAAATTTTTTCATTTTATTTAACTTTTCAAGTATATTGGCCTATAATGTTTGTAATATCCTCTTTTTAAACATACTGTGTCTCTAGGAATTGTAGTGGCCATCTGTTTTTCTTTCTTGATGTTGGTAATTTTGTTTTTTCTCTACTTTCTTAACGTGTGTTGCTAAGGTTTATCAATTTGGTTAAGCCTTTTCAAAAAACCAACTTTTGACTTTGTTGATCTTCCATTATTTTATCTTTTTTCCTCCAATTTAACTGACTTCTGTTTTTATTTTTATAATTTTCATTTGCTTACATTTGGGGTTAAATTTACTGTTTTTCTTCTAGAAGCTAGAAAGTCTAGCAACTAGAATTTTGCTTTTTGAGGTAGAAATTTGTATTATTGCTTTTCAAATGTTACTCTTTTCTAATATACACATTTAGACTATAGTTCACTTTAAGATCTAATATATTTACAATTACAGTTATAGCATGTTTTAATTTCAATTTTACATAGTTTAAGATTTTTTATTTCCATTTGATTTCTTGTATGACAAATGGGTTATTTAAAGCTATGTTGCTTGAATTTTAAATATTTTAATATTTTTTCCTTACCTTTATTGTTGATTTCTAGTTTAACTCCTCTGTGATAATATAATATTCTCTAAATATTTCAAGTCTTTGAGATTTATTAAAGACTACTTTGTAGCCCAGCATATGTTCCATTTTGGTAAATGATCCATTGATATTTGAAAGAAACATATATTCTGCAGTTAACTGAATATAAAACACATAAAACATACATAACATAACATATGTATATATATGAGTTATATTTTGTCAGTTGGTGAATAGTGTTATCAAATATTCTGTGCCCTTATTGATTGTATGTCTTCTTGTAAGCCACCACACTATTCTTTTAACATTGTTTCTGTAAATGATGACTTATAAATTCACCTGTAGCTACAGATGAACAGCCTGTTTGCTTAAAGGATTCAATGAGCTAACCTCAAAGGAAGCAGACTCCAGCCTTCAGGTGTTTCAGCTCTAGGAGATTTGCTAACCTTCCACTACAAAACCAGGATGACAAAAACCAGACATCATTTGACTGATTCTGAGATGGTTATCTGAGCAGACTGTCCTGACTCTCACATAGCACCCTCCATGGCAGCCCACAACCCTCTTCCTCCCTTTGGTTTCTTTTGTTCTGCCTTCCCCTCTCCTGCTCCTAAAAACCCCTGCCTGCATTGAGATTTTAAGATGGTCTTTGTGACAATAGTCTCCTATCTTCTCAGGCTGCTGTCTCTTGAATAAACTATTTCCTTGCACCAGCCTTTGCCTCTTGATTATTGGTTTCTGGGTGGCAGGCAGCCAAACATGGATATGGTATTATTCTTACTGACTTTATTATGTCTGCTAGTGTATGTCAGCTACTGAGAGAGAATAACAGTCTCTAACTATGATTGTGAATTTGTCTATTTCTCTTGGATTCTGTCAAATTTTGCTTCAGATATTTTGAAACTGTGTTATTTTCATATAAACATCATCAATTTTTGTTAGTATTTGTTTGAGATAGTTTTCTATTCTTTTACCTTCTTTCATTTTAGGCCTTCTTATTAAAGTATATCTTTTGTAAAGGTACATAATCGGGTTTTATTACTTCATGCAGTCTATAATATTTATCTTTCAATTATAGTATTTAGTCTAAATTTAATTTAACTATTGATATATTTGGGTCGAAGTCTATTTTCTGTATATTTGTTTTCTTTTGTTCCATCTGTTCTTCACTCCAACATTCCTCCTTTGTTTCTCGTTCCTCCTGGGTATGGAGTTCTACGTTGGCAATAATTTGTAGCTTGTCACTAAGAGATCTATCACCTGTCTTCTTATGTCTTTGTATGTAATGGCTTTTATCTTTAGTTACATGTACAACTTTCTTCTTTTCCTTAATTTTTACACTTTATTCTTATGCCTTTTCTTTGTTTTTACCTTCCTACATTTGCTGAGTTCCTTGAACGTATTTTATGTTTCAAAATCAGACTTTGACAATTATTGACCATTGTCCCTTAAAATATTTCTTCCACTTTATTCCACTCCTTTCTCTCTGACATTCCAATATTATATATGTAAGATTATTTGAATAAGATTCAAATTATGACTTACCTGTGTTCTCTTATTTTTATTTATTTATTACTTGATTTAGTATGTACTAATCTTATTTTCTGTTATGTTTGATCAGCTGTTAATATAGTTCATGGATTTTAGTTTCATTCTACTTATTTTTTAGTTTTGTGACTTCCATTTTATGTTTATTTTATGTATCCTAATTACTTGTTGAGATTCTTTGTTTTTGTCCATTTTACCATTTTCTTCAATGTATTGATATTGTCATTTCAAGTTTCTGTTCATTACATTTTTAAAGATTTTATTTATTTTTAGAGAGGAAGGGAGTGAGAAAGAGAAGGGGAAACACATCAATGTGTGGTTTCCTCTTGTGTGCCCCCTACTGGGGGCTTGGCCTGCAACCCAGGTGTGTGCCCTGATTGGGAACCAAACTGATGACCCTATAGTTCTCAGGCCAGCACTCAATCCACTGAGCCACACTAGCCAGGGCTGTTCATTAGTTTTAATATGTAGATATTTCTTAGGTTTGTTTTTACTATCTATTTTCCTTCTTGATTATCTGTGACATTCCATGAATCTTCTCATGTCTCATAGTACTTGATAGTATGCCACCAGTAGACCCCCGCAGAGATAGAAGTTGATGCCATTTATACCTAGAAAATTTTCTGTTTTACACAGATACTGTGAAAGGCAGATATTTCAGTCTAATCAGATATTGAACCAAGCAGGAACTGGGTTGAAATTCCAGTTTGTTTCAGCCCAACTCTGAAGTCTCATAGGTGAAAGCTATTGTGTTTTAATTGTAGGCTCTTTTTCTCATGGGGACAGGTTATTTAAGCATTGTAAAACTGCAGAAGAATATACTGTTTTCACTCCCTGAGGCATGAACTGTGGAAAGCAGTACCACTAAAAATGGCATTGGTCCTGTCAAGATAGCACAAAGTATATAAAACAAAGTGGAGTCATTCACATCAACCAAGATGGCTGCCAATCATCCATGACACTTTGGTTCAAGAGGGAAACCACCTAAGTCAGAGCAGACACATCTGACAAGGAGACACACCTAAGATATCTTCACACATGATCAGAACAGCCATGTCTGCAGAGCAGGACTATCCATGGATAGGCTCCTGGCAAATTCCCCACTTGCCATCAGGGGCTCCAAGACACTTATCAAAAGACCCAGAAGGGTGGAGCACATCAATTTCAAGGTATAACTGAGTCAGGCTCCAGACCACTGCTGAGAGAGCCAAGCTCCACACTCCAGAGTGCTGTTCCACACCACACTGATCTCCCTTGGCTTCAGCCACTGGAGGTTCTGCCCTGCTGGACTTCATTTGCCCTACTGCCTACCTGGCTCTGCAGATCCGTGCAAGATGCTGATGATTCCCTTGCCCACTATGCTGTCTCCCAGACCTGCAGACTGAGACTCTGGCACTCAGGTTCATTATTCCCCTTGATTGCTATGTATGTGTATGTTATATTTCTCTTAGATTTATTGTTAAATATGGGTAGGAAATTAGTGTATGTTAATGTTCTACTTTGAGTGAACCTGAATTCAATAAAAGCTGAGTGAATAGCACAGTTACTGTGTGTGACTTGTGTCTCTTCCTTGGTGCTGGGCTGCTCAGCAGGCAGCTAACTGAGCAATAGACAAGCTGACATATAGGAAAGTCTATACTGTGAACACTCAGTCATGATACAACCATTTCTCCTTTTTATTGAATCTGCCCATTCTCTCTACCTTGTTGGAAGTCTGGCCTACTGGATGTTTTGAGGTTCGCTCTTCAGCCTCACGTTTCACAGATATTTAAACTATGGAAAATTAGTTGAGAGAAAGAAAATTGTCAGATACTTCTGTAGGTCACTGTCTTTAACGTGGCTTTGTCCCTTTGTGGGAAATCTTATTCTGTGTTTCTGGAACAGTTCTCTAGTCTCTCATGCCATTCCTATTCTCTACAAATATCTTGTGGAGAAAACTGATCCTGTAACTTCAAGGCACTCTCTACATACTGGTCTATCAGGCAGCCTACTTGATCATAAGTTCTTTTGTCCTCTGTTACACCTGGTAGAGCCCCATTGGCTATGTCAAGACTAATTAACACTTGTCCCAGCTTGGCAAATGCTTTCAAAGAAGGAAGTGGCTGGTGATGCCAAGGGAGAGCTCTTTTTCTCTGGAATTAAATTTTATTCAGTTTTCTGGACTTATACAACTCTCTCATACCTTTAAAATTTATTTTTAATTTACCTTTTTTCTCCCTAGTTATTACAGTGAAAGCAATGGCTTGACGTTTCCTCCTGCAAGGGTACCAGTCGTCAGTCACCGAGGCTCTGAGGAGCACACCTGTTCATTACAGGCACGTGCCACCGAGCACCTTCTGACTTGGGAACGAAATGTGAGGTGCTGTTTTGAAGGTAGACAGAACACAGAGGAGTTATTCTACATTTTTGGAGAACTTTTGTCTGCATTTACATTTCTAGATTAGTAATTTTTTCCCAGTACTTTGAAAATTATATTTTCTTCTCACTACCATTGCTCTTCTGAAACTGAAATGTCTTTATCCATTGGCTGCCTTTAAAATACTGCATTTGTAAGCAGGCATTCTTTTAGGTAGTCCCAAGACCACCCTCATATTGCTCTTGACCAGAGGGACTGATTCAACATACAGTTGTATTAAGGAAAAAGATTCATTGTAGTCGCACAGTCAGGATGAATAGCTGAATCAGTAAGGAAAGTGCACATAAGGCCAAGTTTGAAGAAACTCAGGCTGTGTTTGCCATGCTCTGCCTTTCCTCTCCCAGCCCAGGCAGGGTCTCCCTGAGCCTGCTCCTCTCTCTAGCGGTGGAAGTACAGCAGCATGTATGTAATGTTTCCATGCAGGGAAGCCTGTCTGAGATTCAGGTTTTAAGGTTTTTACTGGGGCTGACGCATAGGCACTCTCTGATCACTAAGCTTTCAGACTTTCAGAAAAAAGCAGGTGTTCACCATAGGTCACATTGTACTCTCTAAGCAGCTTGACATGGCAGGAGCAACTTTAGAGAACATTTCAAAAGCTAAATTCCCAGAATGCAGCATGGCCATGCCTGCAAGCAGTCCCTTAGAAAGATCGGGCATTTTGAATTAGCACTTCCCTGCACAATGTCTTAATCAGTTTTAGAAATTTTATAGCCATCAAAACTTAAATATCATATCCTCTGTTCTCTCTCCACTCTGATACCCCAGTTCCATTTAGCTAGAATGCTGGTATATTCCATATATCTCTGATATTTTTACCTCTATTTTTTCATTTTATTTCTCCCTGCTTCAGGCATATGTTTATCCCTGGCCCATCTTCTATTTATTCTTCATTCAACTCAGTCTAATTTTGTTATTTCTAAAAGCATCTAAGGAAATTTTTATTCCAGTTATTCTTATTTTAAATCTTACAATTTTTATTTTTATTTTGTTATTAATTTTCTGCTGAATTTCTGTTTTTGCCATAGAGATTTTTTATATTAATCTCAGATATTTTAAATCTATGTCTGGTAACTCCAGTATTCGGGCATTTTGTTGGACTGTTTCTATTCTCTTTCCCTACAGTCATGTGATCTTCACTCTTTTTTATGGAAAATTTTAATTGAATCTTGGTTATTGTATATTAAAAATTAGAGGTTGTTGGAGGCTCTAAGTAATGTTATCTTCATTGAGAAAGGGCTTACTTCTGTTTCTGACAGGCCTTTGGGTAAGACAAGGTGACTTTAATCACAAAATGCAGTTATTTAAATCTAGACTCCATACTTGGACAGGTAGATTTATTTTTGCGCTGCTTTTACTCTTAGGGGTAGACCTCCAAATGTCCTCTAAAACCTGGGGTGTTTACTAGGGGTTGTCTTCATTTTGGGGTCCAGATGTCCATTTTCATCTCCCTAAACCCGTGGTGCTCCCACAAGCTCTGCACAGTTTCTCCGCCACTTAGCTGTTATTTTGTGCTCAACATCCCAGTCTCTTAGCTCCTGCTTTGAGACTGGCAAACGCCCTGAGGGGAAAAGTTACGCTGAATACAAGGTATATACCTTATTTACAATTGGATTATGTTGCTTTGTAGACAAAGATCAAGGTGCCTTGCAGGTTTAATCCTATGATTCTCCCATGGTTGTTGACTTGTCTCTTTCTTTTTTACTTTGTGGCTGTACCTGCGAGGCAGGTGAGCAGGCCGAGAAAGCAGGGTGCTGACACTACGGCAGGGGCACCACAGCAGAATAGGGTGATTGGAATTAGGAGAACAAGTCCAGGCTTATGCTGATTTTCTATGTTTTCTCTATAGAACGATCCCACAGCAAAGAGCTTTCTGTTTTACCCGGGTCTACCCTGGCCTGCAGCTGCTTCACGTGCCATTTTACTTCACTGTAGCTCTAATGGAACAAAGCTGTGC
This sequence comes from Tonatia bakeri, assembly GCA_004024845.1. Lineage (NCBI taxonomy): Eukaryota > Metazoa > Chordata > Mammalia > Chiroptera > Phyllostomidae > Tonatia > Tonatia bakeri. The sequence goes on from PVIA01005607.1 coordinate 107,407, forward strand.
CTGTGGGGTGTTCTATATAAATGTTTAGTAGATTTAGTGAGCTGCTTTTTAGAGTTTTCTTATTAGCTAGATAGCTGCATTCATTTTTTACTAAGTATATGAAATCAGTTGGTCAGAGATACTTATTATTTTAATGGTGGCTTTAATAGCGTATGCAATGTACCAAGTCTGTTTGTGGCAGCATTTCCCAAGCTATGGTCAGCAGAATTACGTGTTAGGAGGAGAGTATTAAATTACACAGCCAAAAGATTTTTGAAACACTGCACAGACTATTAGAAATTTGCAATGCATGTAAACACAACAAAGCCCTGTGTTAAAAAAAAAATAAAATCTGAGTCTTACAGAAATACTTGATTTAGGAGAACTTTTGTTTCTGCCCCAAAATGTATCATTATTTCACGAAACACTAATACTCAAAGGGACACGTTTTTGGAAGCGTGGCATATGAAGACACCTGCCTCCAAGTCTACTGTCAGCGCTCTCCTCTTCTGTGTGCCACTTTTTCCCGTTTCTTCTCACTGGGCTTCAGCACCCTGTAAACTCATGCCTAACGCTCATGAGTGTCTGAATCCCTCTGACTTCCTGAAAACTCCCCAGAAGGTTCATACTGTATTTACATACAAATTCCATTGTCTAAACTTCTCCTTTCTTCATCATTACAGCTGAATTAGTTTCTTCTGCCTACTTACATAAATTACCACAGATGTAGTGGCTGAAACAACACAAATTTATTATGTTAAATTTCTGGTTGTTGAAAGTCTGACTTGACTAATAATTGGCCTAAAATCAAAGTGTCTGCAAGGGCTGTATCGTTTTCTGAAGGCCAATGGGAATGTGGAGGCAGCATTATAGGCCCTCAAATGTGTCCACACCTTATCCCTGGAATCTGTGTTATATTGCATGGCAAAAGGTAATTGAAATTGCAGGTGGAATTAAATGTGCTGATTGGCTCACCTTGAAACAGAGTTTATTCTGGATTATCTTGGTGGGCCCAGCGGTCCATAAAAATGAAAGCAGGGGGCAGGAGAAGAGTCAGTGCTTCATACTGCAGCAGAGAGACGATCGGCCCTTACTGGCTTTGAAGATTAAAGAGTCACAAGCCAACAAACGTGTACAAGCTGTAGGAGCTGGAAAAGGCCAGAAAATACACTCTCCTCTAGAGTGATCACAAGGTTCCTTTGGCACCTTGTGAGACCTATTCAGGCTTCTGACCTTCAGAAATTTAAGATGACTGTGAAAATTTATGTTTCAACTTCGCTAGGCCATAGCACAGAAAACTCAGGTATTTGATCACACACCAGTCCAGGGGCTATGGTAAAGGTATTTTGTAGATGAGATTAACACTTGGGTCAGCAAACTTTAGGTAAAGGCTATTACCCTCCATAATGTGGGTGGGTCTCATCCAGCCAGTTGAAGGCCTTAAGGTAAAGACTGACCTCCACCAAGGGAAAGGGAGTTCTATTGGCAGCTGGTAGAATTCTTCAGGTCACCTACCTGTCCTAAACATTTTCTATTTACCAGTCCACCCAATAGCAGGACAAAACTACTGTAAATCTTTCTCTATCTCTCTCTGTGCATACACACACATACACATCTCATTGTTTCTCTGGAGAACACTGATTAACACAATAACAACCTTGTTGTTTTAAACCACCAAGTTTACAGTAGTCCTTAATTTTAATTTTTAATTTTAATTTTTTTGTCCTTAAGTTACTTTTGATTTTCAGGCATTGAGAATTTCCTGGATAGGTGGTCCTAGTAGTTTGAAATCCCCATTCAGAATGAAAGAGAGAAGCATCATATTTTCCAACACTAAAACCATGTTGCTTCATATTTTCCAACACTAAAACCATTTAGTGTTATAGCCAAGACTCTGGGATCACAACTGGCTAAGTCAATTCAGCTCATTGTTAATCTATTCACATTACCTCTGTACAAAATTTTATGCAACTATTTCTTCTTTGCACTAAATCTTAAAATGCATTGTATTAAGTATAAAGTATAATGTGTTTATTTACACATTACATAGGGATATTATTTTAATAGCTAGCCTATTTTGGGACAGTCATTATTAATAAAGAAAATAAAGTTGTTTTGTTTTTTAATCACCATGGCCTTAACATCATCTTACTTTGTCATTTGTCATTAGTCCAAGTTTCGTATATGGGGTATTTAATGTGCTTTTTGGTTTTGGAATGCCGCCCCTGCCCCCCCCCAAAAAAAAAAGATTTATTTTAACTTTCTAATTCATTTACATTGCTATTCAAACTACTTTACAAAGACAATACAGCGTTGTTTTCTTTTTCAAGGCCCCAAATAATGGTGAAGGGTTGACTGTCTCTCTCTAGTTTTAGGCTTTGGAAGCAGAGTTTTTGTTACAGCAAATCCAAAGGGGTTTTGATCTTGAGAGCAGGGGAAGATGAAGCCACGCTGACTGCTGACAGATAGGGTCCCGAGCAAACACGCAAACACGAGTCAGGAACAACTGGGTAAGTGGGTCCCACTTGCCACCTGTCTTCCTAGCTTATAAATGGAAGAAAAACAAATGTTACAGGTGATGTATTCTGGAATATTTAATCAGTGCTATTAGTAAGGACTTATGCTTATATAACTATCAGCAGGAAATATTTTGATTGCCATTCTAGTATGTAAGACTAGAAAACCATTTCAGTTAATAAGGGTGTAGGCTGCAATAGAAAAAGTCATGTAGGATTTAAGATGGAATATTTAAACCTAGTGTAGTACTCAGCTGGCCTGTGTCATTGGGAAGTCACTTAACCTCTTCACATACTTTTCTGCCTCTGCAAAATGATGGGCACTGAATAGATTATCACTAAAGTCTCTGCTAGTTCTTTTGACCCACTGTTCTAATTATATTACATTTCTCTAATGCCTAAGAATTAAGCCTATCTTTCTGTCCTTACTGGATTAAGAACATTGCCTTTTATTTTAATCTAATTATTCAGAAATGTTAGTCATGTGTCCCTGGCTAGAATATATGATTTTTTAGTACAGGAACTATGTCTGGCATATCCTTTGTATTCACTACAGTGTTAAGGAAAGTACTTGGAAAAATAGGTTTAAAAATTTTTTTAAAGATTTTATTTATTTATTAAAGAGAGGAAAGGGAAGGGAGAGAGAGAAACATTGATGTGTAAGAGAAATGCTGATTGGTTGCCACTTGCATACACCAACACAGGCCTGTGCCCTGACCAGGAATCAAACCTATAACTTTTCACTTTGCGGACCAATGCCCATCGAAACTGAGCTACACCGATCAGGGCAAAAAATTGATATTTAATACTCATTAATGTAAAGTAAACTAATTCTACATATCTCTATGCATTAATACCTTTATTTTTATGCATGATTTTTTATACTTATGACTTATTTTAAATTAGGTTTCAGTATTTAACACTGTAGCTTTTAATTGTGTAGCATGCTTCTTAGAAATCTAGAAATATTCATGAGTCTGATTGCCTACTATTAGCTAATAGGCTTAAAATGTCCCTGGCAATTACTAGGAATGATAAACTCAGCCCCAGTTTCTCATGACTTGTCTTTTACTATGAGTGCTATTGGGCCTGTGGAGCATTTGAGATGTGAGGACAATCTCAAAGGGCTGGACAAGTAAGTGAGTAGAATATTAATGCCAGAGACACATTCTAATACATTCTAACCCAGAAGCTGGATGGCCAGTGATTGCTGTAGCCCCAAGGAGGGGAAGGCAAAAAAGAAAGGAAAAAATTATCGTACTGGGGAAAGCAGTTGCCGGTGACCAGCCATAGTTAGGATTCAGGCCCGGACGAAAATGCAGAGGTTAGTGCCCACGAACAGAGTGTTTCTTAGAGAGTAAGTTGATCGGGGATGCTCGTCTTGTAATGGATATATCCTGCAGTGCCAGCTCCATCCTCAAGCAGCAGCTCTAGTAGGTTGCCACCTCATTTAATTAAATTAATAGAAAAAAATAGAAAAATAAGAAATATTCTGCTTACAGACTATAAATACTTTGAGGAAACAGTAATCTAAAAATGAATGAAATGTAGTGGTGGAAGAGAAAAAAGGTCTACCCATGCTAATTCTTTCCTTGGTAGGGAAAGAATGTTACTAGAACACATCAATATCATCCTTCCAATAAACTTGATAACAGAGTCTAAATGAAAGGATAGCTGGGATGATAATTTTTACTTGGTTAAATAACATTAACAGAAAATAGAAAAAAATGTTAAATATATACATACATGTTCCATCAGGAGGTACCATGTAACAATTTTTAGAAGCATAAACCCTACATTGCAGCTAAAACCAAGGAAGGCATCACCATATTTTATTCCTGGTTATTGAGAATGTATGAATAGGAGAAAGTATACAGGTGAAGTGACAATTGCTCCTGGAATATTTCAAAGGGAAACAAACCATCAAAACAACACCCACATGCATCAGACAATTTTTGAAAGGTAAAGGATTTTCAAGTTAAAAAATAGAGAGCAAAATGTCCTGTGTTTAAAAAATCATCCTTCTCACCTCATTGAGAACGAATTCACGGAATGCTGCATATATTTCCATCATATTTTCTGAACTTAGGTAAAGAGACAAAGGAAAGTTACAACTTCAAATATATTCCCTGGTAGCAATGAAAAGTGAAACTTCTAAATATATAGTTTTTTATACTTACTAAATCAGCTGTCATTTTATTTTTTCTTGCATTTTAAAACTGATTTACTTGGGGCTGCTCCTTCTGCTATCAAATTAAACACATACTCATCAAACAAGAATAGAATCAAGATGTGATAAACATAAAAGAAGGCTGAAAAGATAGATCCAACTTAGAAGTTAATACTTTATGCCTGTTTAAATTCTTTGTTGTA
>PVIA01005608.1:0-112125 GCA_004024845.1 Tonatia bakeri
CCCTATAATTCGGATGTTGGAACGTTTAAAGGTGTCCTGGAGGTCCCTAAGCCTCTCCTCAGTTTTTTGAATTCTTGTTTCTTCCTTCTTTTCTGTTTGGTTGTTCCTTTCTTCCTTCTGGTCCACTCCATTGATTTGAGTCCCAGTTTTCTTCCCCTCACTATTGTTTCCCTGTGCATTTTCCTTCATTTCTCTTATCATAGCCTGCATTTGTTCATCTAATTTATGTCAAAGTCAACCAATTCTGTGAGCTTCCTGATCACCAGTGCTTTGAACTGTGCATCTGGTAATTCGGCTATCTCTTGGTCACTTAAAAAAATTGGTTCTGGGGCTTTCAAATATGTTTGAGCCATCTTTTTAATTTTCCTTTGGTTTGGTTGCGGCTGTTTCGTAAGTGCGGCAGAGCCGTAGGTGTTCACCAGGGCGGGGCACCCCAGTCGCTGGGTTCTGACATTGTATGTGAGGGTAGGGTCTGAGAGGGAACAATGGTGCCTGCTCCGCTCCCTCTAGGGCTTCCGTCCCCTCCACTGCCTCCCACAAGCAAATTGGGCCCTTCCTGTGCTGGCTCCCGGGCGGGTGGGCTGGTGCACTTTCTCGGACTCTGTGGGCTTCCCCGAGAAGTTTCCTGTGAGGCTGAGCAAGTCTCCCGGCCTCAGTTCCCAGATGGGGCTCTTAAGCTTTGAAACGCGGAGGCTCTGCCCATTTACGCTGCCCATTTTCGCTTAGTTTGTGCAAACTGTGTGGCTGCGGACAGCTAGCTGCCTTGCGCCCCTCACTGGGTCTGCTAGTCGGCTCCCGCGCCCAGGGTCCACCACCAGTCCGTCCGCTGCCGTCTGCGCCCTGCGTGCCCACCAGCCAGCGTTTCTTCCCACTGGGACCCCTCGACCCCTGTGCGCAGGCCTCCGACTCCGCCGCTCCTTACCGGTCTGGATGTACTGGAGCCCGACTTCTGTTCAATTAATTTCCCTCTGTTCTGGTTGATTCTTGTTTCTCAATTTTTGTTGTCTTTAGTCTTGGTTGTGCGAGGAAGCACAATGCAACTGCCTATGCCTCCATCTTGGCCGGAACTCAATTTTCTGCTATTATTTTTTCAAACAGGTCTTCTATACCTCGTCCCTTTTATTCTCTTTCTCGAATCTCTGTAATGTGAATATTGTTACATTTCATGTTGTTCTGCATCTCCCTTAAACTATCCTCATTCTTTTTTAGTTTTTTTTCATTTTGATTCCTCTGTGATTTTTTCTACTTTGCTTTCCTACTCACTGTTTTGATTCTCTGCTTCGTATAACTTGCTTTTAATTTCTTCTAGTATATTCTTTATTTCATATACCATATTCTTCATTTCTTCCTGGTTCTTATTCATAGTCTCTATGTCCTTTTATTTATTTATTTTTAAATTTTCCCTTTTTAAGATTTTTATTTATTTTTAGAGAGAGGCAAAAAGAGGGAGAAATAGTGGAGAAAAACATCAATGTATAGTTGATGCACTCCCTACTGGGGACCTGGCCAGCAATCTAGGCATGTGCCCTGACTGGGAATTGAAATTGTGACCCTTTGGTTTATAGGCCAGCACTCAGTCCACTCAGCCACACCAGCTAAGGCTCTATGTCCTTTTATATCTGATGTAGTTCCCACTAAGTTTGTTGTAGTTCTTATGGTGTTCTGTTAGCATCCTTATAACCATTACATTGAACTCTGTGTCTGATACATTGCTTGTCTCAACTTCATTTAGCACTCTTTCTGGGGATTCCTTCTTTCCTTTCTATTGGGTATTGTTTCTCTTTCTTCCCATGTTAGGAGACTCTTTTTGTTTGTTTCTACATGTTAAATTGATATGCTTTGACTCCTTATCTCCATGGGGTGGCCTTCTGTGACAGGAATCTTGTGGGAGTCAGTGGTGCAGCTTTCTTGAACTACTGGGCTGGATGCTCTAGGACCTCGTTATGCAGTTTTTGTGGAATCTCTTGTTGTAATCGGGTTTTGGTTGTCATCTCATTCATTGGTGGATTCTCCACTCCAGCTGGCTGCCTGAGAGTCACAAACCCCACTACATCTTATATGCTGTTGTACAGAAGCTACCAGAACAAGACAAAACAACCCAGCAAACAAAACCCACCCCAGAAAAATTACCCCCAACCACTACCACGGTAATAACAAACAAGCTAGGTTAATAAAGGTGGAAAGAAAATGCAAATATTATATGAAAGGAAAAAAGGATATGAGGTGACTAATGGAAAGAAAAAAATGATTTTGAGAAGGTAAAGGGAGGAGAAATAAGAAGAGTAAGGAATAGAAACAAGGCAAAGAAAGGAAAAATTTTTACAATGTAAATAAAATAAGAAGGAAATAGGGCAAATGGTGTCAGAAAAGGGAAGAGAGAATGCTAAATGAAGTTGAGGCAAACAATGTATCAGACACAGAGTTCAGTATAATGGTTATAAGGATGCTAACAGAACTCTATAAGAACTACAAGAAATAGTGGGAACTACATCAGATGCAAAAGGGAAGAAAAGGGAAGAGTACAATATGTTTGTAGGGAAAAAAAACAAGGGAAAACTAAGCTCCAAATTGAAGAAAAACAACCACTGAAGCTATATCCATGACAAATGAGCAAAGGTTAATAAATATGGAAAGAATAAAAATATTATAAGAAAAAAGGAAAAGAGAAAAAAATTGTGAGATGTCTAAAAGAAACAAAAATGATTTTGAGAGGATAAAATTAGGAGAAATAATATGTGTAAGGTTAGAAACAAGGCTAATAAAGAGACAAAATAAAATTTAAAACAAAAATAAGACAGTGCAGGAGTAAGATGACATGGAGTAGGGCAGGGGAACAGTGAAATATGAGATTTAAAATTAAAAAGTGAACAACTAGGAATAAAATTGAAGAAATGCAACAGCAACTCCAATATCAATGACAAATGAGTAAATATTAATAAAAGTGAAAGAACAATAAGGATATTATAAGAAAGGGAAAAATAATGTGAGATGACTAATGGAAAGAAAGGTGCTTTTGAGAAGATGGAGGGAGGACAAATAATAAGGGTGAGGAATAGAAACAATATGTAGAAAAGGAAAAATGGAAATTAAAATAAAATGAGAAAGAGAAGGATGAAGGCAAAATACAGCAAGAGAAGGGAAAAGTAAAATATAAGACTTGAATTAAAACTAAAATAATAATTTAAAAGATAATAATAATTAAAATATATTAAAAGAATAAAAGAAAATTTAAAATACTGAAATAATAGGAAAAATTGAAGACAAACAATGTTAATAAAGCTATGATGGATAAAAAATATAAATAATAAAAAAAGAACAAAGCATAATTCATTTCAGCAGAGTCTAGTGTTTGTTGGCCTGCTGTCTTCTCCTTCAGGATCCTTGATGTCAGTTAATGTCTCTGTCTAGCTTTAGGCAGCCTGTTTGAAGCTATAAGTGATCCACAGTCTGTGGCTGTCTCCTTCAGGCTTGGCTGGTCCTCGCTGTTCTGTCCTGCTGGCTTTCTGTCAGCACAAGACCCAAGGGTAGTTCATCAAATGTCCCACAGCATCACATGTACCACCTCCACCTGCCTCCAGAGTGGGTGTGTGATGTAATCAAGAGAGTGGATCCCTGGATCAACTCCCAGGAAGTGCTTGCAGTCTTCAGAGAAGGTGGTGGGTGTGTTTCCTCCCACTGTGCCACATATCTTGGTCTATCCCAGTTTATTTCCAATAATGTGTAGTTTCTGATGAATTAGCTATCTGTTTCATGTGAGGGGCCAATCTGTGTAAAAGCATTAGCTCTTTCCTGCTTGGTGCTGATGGCAGCTCTATGTGAGAGCTGAGACTGAGTGGGACCCTGAATACCTCTTGCTGCACCAATTTCTAATCTCTCTGCTATGCTGTTTTCTGTGGAATAGGGCCTGAAGAGGATCTACCATAGCATCTGATAAAAGTTTGTAAAGGGATCCTTTGGAGTTTCTCTTTCTTTCCCCTGCAGATATGCACCTGGCAGTGGGTCCTTGAGCCTGGCCTCACTGTTCTGTGGAGTTTGCAATCCTTCCCCTTTCCAGAGGTTTGCACTCCACTGTTTGAGTGACCCTGCATGGCAGCAAAGAATCTCAGGTGCTCAGCTCTTGTCTGTCCAGTTCCTATCTCACTGCCCTCACAGGAGGCTCAGATCCAAACCCTCCATTCTGAGCACAGCTCCTCTGTTTGCCAGCCCTGCTGGGTGGGTCCCTGCAATCTCTGTGCCATAAAGCCTTCTACTTTTCCTGGCCAGCTGTGTTTGGTGGGCAAAAAACACACTTTGAATCTGGCCTCTTTGTTGGCAGGGGGCTGACACACACACCATGGGGTCCCTGCATAGTCATGCCTCTGCTTCTCTCTTTTAAAAAAAGTCCGTATGTAGCACCCACACTGCAGCTCTGAGCCACTGCCTGGCTCTCCTCACACTCCACCTCCCCAAAAGGCAAAAAATCCTTCTTGGTCAGGGCCAGCTGCAGCCTGCTGGTGCCTCCAACAGTTTTAGCAGATAGAATTTCTCTCTTGGACTCTCCCAGTTGGTGCTGTAGCCATAGACATGCTGTTCACTGTTTGCACACAGCCTGAGTTTCCCAGATGCTGTATATCCCCTCAAGTCTTTCCCAGTTAGGGTTGGGGGTTCCATGTGCAGGACCAGGGACCCTGCTCTGGGAGAGGTGGGAACTGATAAGCTGCATTTTTCTCTCCTCTATTCCCTCCAGTGCTGCAGGTACCTCACACAGGATATTTCCCCTTCAACTTGTAAAATCTCTTACCAGACACTGCAAAGCTTCTTCTGTACTCCTTGGCTTCAAAAATTCATATCATATAAGATTCCATTGATTTTTCAGGTTACTCATCAGAAGATCAGCTGAAAATCTATGCTGGAGGCATAAGCAAGTGAACTCAGCTTCCACATACTCAGATGCCATCTTCCATAAATAAATAAAATCTTTTAAAAAAAGATTTCACAAAAAAACTACTAGAACTGATAAATCAATTCAATAAAGTAGGAGGATGAAATAATGATGTTTAGAAATTGGTTGCATTTTTATACACCAACAATGAATATCAGAAAGGGAAACTAAGAAAACAATTTTATTTACAATTGCATTTAAAAAATAAAATGTCTAGGAATAAATTTAACCAAATAGATAGAAGACCTATACTTTGGAAATTATAACATGCTAAAGAAAAGAATTGAAGAAGATACAAACAAGAGGAAATATTTACTATGTTTATGAATAGGAAGAATTAACATCATTAAAATGTTCATACTACCCAAAGCAATCTACAGATTCAACACAATATCTATCAAGAAACCAATCATGTATTTCACAGAGTGAGAACAAATAATCCAAAAATTGATATGGAACCACAAAAGACTTGAACAGCCACAGAAATCTTGAGAAGGAAGAGCAAAGTTGGAGGTATCATGCCACCTGATATCAAAGACTCCTACAAGACTATAGTGATAAAAACAGCATGTTACTCACATAAAAATATATAGAGATTCCAAGATGGCTTGCAAAGTCAGTGGAAGCTACATTCATCTGCTCCAGGCACCAAATCGGATTTACAGCTAAATTATAGAACAATTGACCTGAAAAATCATCTGAAGATTAGCTGAACTGAAATACTATAACCAAGGATTTACTGAAGAAGCCACATAGAGACTGGTAAGAAGAGTGGAGCTGCAGAAAGGGCTGATCCCAGCACCCAGGTGTGGTGGATGAGAAGCCAGAGAATATCTCATCTGAAAAATTTCCTGCCACAAGGAGTGTGGGGTCTCATCCCCATGCAGAGATCCCCAACCCACAGAGATGGGAAGAAGAGCCCACATAGCATCTGGTGGTGAAAATAGTGGGGATTTGGTCTGCCTGGGGGAAAAGGGAGTATGCCAGAGACTCAGAGGTCAATTTACTAGGCTCAAGCACTCCTATTGTTATAGCTCCAGCACTGAGAGTGCACTGCCCAGCCCCCCAACTGCTGACAACATCACTCTGCTGTGATTAGGTCCTGTGGAGGGGTCTGCTGGCTGCCCATAGCAGTGGCCTTCTGGGGACTCAATTTCTGGGGAGGCTCTTGGCAGAGACTCAGACAGTAACTAAACTGTGTGGCTTTGCAAAGTGGATCTGTCTTCTTCACCTTGAGTGCACAGCTGGCACCACCCCCCCTCCACACACACACCTGTAGCATCATTTGGCCAGTCCCATCCTGTTGAGTTCAGCTACACGGGGGGGTCACAGTGCCACACAGAGCTGAGACTTTTGGAGTATGTCTCCTCGGGAGGCGTTTGTCCAGGAGTTAGACAGGATGGTGTTGGAATGTACAGTTACATCATGGGTGGGGCGCTTCTACTTCCCCTATGAACTCAGTCCACCCTATCCTGGAGAGGGAAAGAAGTACTGGCCCCCCTCCTACAGACTTGAAGGCAAGTCTGCAACAACATACTGTTTGGATCTGCCCTTCCACGTCCCAGATACCCTGCCCTGCTGAGTTCAGTTTCTCCAGGGAAAAGGAGTGCTGCTCAGAGATGGGGCATTTTGGACTTGTGTCCCTCAGAGGCTATTGTCTGGAAGCAGGATAAAATGTTTGGGCCGCTCCTGTGGTCTTGGCAGGTACCAAGCCCTGTGGGTGACTCTTTTGATCTGTCCTCCTGATCCCTCATGGTTCTATTCTGTTTAGCTTGATTTTGCAGTGAGGATGGCCAGCTGCACCAAACCTGAACCTATTGGTTGCTCTCTCTGATGGAGTTAGAGTTGGAGACTCTGGCAGAAACTGAGTGGTTTGGCTCTGGAGCAGGGGCCACTTCCCCTCATTGAATCCCTAACTGTATAACCCCAAGTAAGGACCCACTAGCCCCACCTCCTGACTCTGGTTGCTCTACCTTACTAAGCTCATGACCTGTGGAAGGGGTTGTGGGTCTCACCATGCCTGGGACCGTTTTACAGTCTTTCTTCAGAAGGCTCTGGAGGAACACCTGGCAACATCAAGGTGAGGCAGAATAGCTGACAGGTGGATGTAGACCTCAGCTAGCCTTGGATTTCTATTGATCTGCTCCTAGAGCAGAACTTCAGGAAGCCAAAACTGGTACACAGCCTGGCCCCTTCCATGCACTTTGTGGCTATCATCAAGAAATTTACAAATGACAAGTATTGCCAAGGATGTGGAGAGAAAGGAACTCCCATGTGCTATTGTTGGGAATGCAGATTGATACAGCCACTGTGAAAAACAGTATGGAGGTTTCTCAAAAAATTAAAAATGGAACTGTCTTATCACCTATTGTTTCCACTTCAGGGTATTTATCTGAAGAAACCTAAAACACTGATTCAAAAAATATGTGCACCCCTATGTTCACTGAAGTTTGACTATTGTATTACTTACAATAGTGTCCTTATTGTATTACTTACAATAGTCAAAATATGGAAGCAACCCAAGTGCCCATAAATGAACAAGTGGATAAAAAGTGGTGATACATATATACAATAAAATATTACTCCACCATAAAAAAAGAAAATAAAATCTTACCATTTGCAGCAGCATGGATAGACATGGAGGGTCTATCCATGCTAAATGAAATAAGTCAGTCTGTCTGAGAAAGATGAATACCATGTCATTTCATTTATATGTGGAATCTAAAGAAAAAATGAACAAACAAAATTGAAATAGACTCATAGACACAGAGATTGTACTGGTAGATGCCAGATGGGAGGGGGCTTAGCAGGACTCAGTGAAAAAAATGAAGGGATTAAGAAGTACAAATTAGTAGTTACAAAATAGTCACAGAGGTGTGAGGTATAGCATGGAGAGTATATAATCAATAGTGTTGCAATGACTATGTGAGGTTCTGGGCATGTGCTGGATGGAGGCATCAGAGGCAACACTTTTCAAGGTACGTGATTGTCTGACTACTGTTCTGTACAACTGAAACCAATACAAAATAATGTTGAAGGTAACTGTATTTGAAAATTGTTTTAAATGGTTTTGTAAATACTAAAAAAAAAGGTGAAACTAGAAGCAGATTTGAGCCCCTGGTCCTACTGTTTAATTGCTTAAGATTACATATATATTTTTTTAAAGATTTTATTTATTTATTTATTTTTAGAGAGGGAAGAGAGGGAGAAAGAGAGACAGAGAAACATCAATGTGAGGTTGCTGGGGGCCATGGCCTGCAACCCAGGCATGTGCCCTGACTGGGAATCAAACCTGCGATACTTTGGTTCACAACCCGCGCTCAATCCACTGAGCTACGCCAGCTAGGGCAGATTACATATATTTTATACTCTTACAGGAGGGTAGGAAAAGTTGATAGATCTAACTAGATATAAATGTAAAACATCTGCACAGCTAAAGATACTATAAATATCAAAAGATAAATGACAAAATAGAAAAAATATTCACCATTAAAAATTAGAAAATAAATTTAATAAAAATTTAGAAGCATTCCACATAGTAAAACAAAAACAATGTAATAGAAAAATGGGCAAAGCTTATAAAAACAATTCACAAAACAACTAGAAGTGGCTAATATACAAAAATAGGCTCAGCATTTGTAGTGATAAAATGAATGTAAATTCAAATAGCTGTGAGATATTACATTGTACCTAATACATTGCCAAAATAATTGTTTTTCTTAAACCCTTTATTTGGAAACAACTCCAAATTCAGTGCAAAGAACCCCCTTATGCTATTGACCCAGATTCACCAGCTGTTCATATCTTGCCATATTTGTTTTTTTTCTCTACTTTCTCTCCCTCTCTCTCTCTCCCTCTCTCTCTCCCTCTCTCTCTCTTTCTCATATACATGCATACATGTATGTATATGCATGGAAGTATATATAATTTCTTTTCTGAATCATTTGACAATAAGTTGCATACATTCATGCCTCCATAACCCTAAATATTTAAACCTTTTTCTTCTGCAAACAAGGACACTTTCCTACTTCACCATGGTACAGTGTCAAATGCAAGAAAGTTAACATTGATATAATTGTCATCTATTAGTCACTTTAATATATTATCTGAAATCATACTTTCATTTTGTCAGCTGTCCTGATAGTGTCTTTAATAATCATCTTTTCCAGTCCAGGATCATGTATTGTCATGACTCAGGATTCTCTTGTAAACAGAAACAGCCTACACCAGAGGTGTTTGACCTTTTGGAGTCTCTGCACCACACTGGAAGGAGAGTTGTCTTGGGCCACACATTGTGACACATAATCACAAAAAAATGTCATAATGTTTTGAGTAAATTTATGATTTTGTTTTGGGCTGCATTCACAGCCATCCTGGGCTGCAGGTTGGACACCCTTGGCTACACCTTTCTTTGCTTGTATAGCATTGACATTTTTGAAGGGAACTGTCTGGTTAGTTGTCAAATGTCCCTCTATTTGGGTTTGCATGATGCTTCCTCAGGATTAGGCTCAGATCATGTATTTTTGGTGGAAATGCTGCAGAAGTGTTGCTGTTCCCTCTCAATGGGTCCCATTGAGATGGACATGGGAGCTTGTTCCATCACTGATGATATTAATAGTGAGCAATTGATTGAACTTTCTCAATTGTAAAATTGCTATTTGCTCTTTTATAATAAACAAGTACTTTTGTGGAAAGATACCTTGAGGCTGTGATTCCACTGTTCCTGCTGAGACTTTCATCCACAAATTTAGCGTCTGATGATGATTCTTGTCTGAATCAATTATTATTCAAATTACTGCAAACTAATGATTTGTTAAAATTCCACCTATATTTATTAGCTAACATATGCTCTATGTTGTGAAACAGGAGAGGAACATCCATCTGTGAGCATCAGCTGAAAGCTCACATTTTCATGAGACTGAGCAAGGCTCAGAGCTGTGATCCAGCACTAGACCAAATCCAGTGCTTTCAGGGTGCCCAAACCAATTTCCAAACTCAGGCACCTCTCTGTCTGGATAGTTGTTGCTGACAGCTGCAGGTCAGCAGGAGTGCTTCTGCTCACTTCCTCCCAGGCTGTTAACTTGTTTTCCATCTTCTGGGCTTTGTGAGCATTCAAGCAGGCCAGCTCAGGATTTGGCAGCTGCCATGTGTAACACCACAGCCTCCTTCATGTCCACTGGGTAGGCTAGGCTGATGGTATCTAGTTCCTGAGACCCCACAGTGAACTCAGATCCCAGATACACTTTCTTGATAATAGTTTAACCTTTTTCATGCCTTTTAACAAATACCAACTTCTGGCTAAAACCCAAACTCCTGGCTAAATACCAAGTCCTGCCAGAAAACTCTTCATTGCTTCCCAGAAATAAACCTGGTCTGAGACAGACAGTGGAGGAGAGGCAGGATGAGGACTCAGGTTTCCCTGTTTGTCTCAAGCAACTTAATGCTTTTCTGGGCCTGTTTTCCTCATTTATCAAGCAAGGAGGTGGATCAGATACTTTCTGGTTGTTCTCTTCCATAAATATTCAGTTGGAAGATTCCTCTGACTCACTTATCACGGCGCCTGGATTCTACACAGAGCCAGACACTGGCTCTGTGGCTAGCCATAGGCTGCCTTTAGCGGGGAGAGCCATGGCTACAGTCCCAGGCCTTGGAGGAGAGGCAGTTCATTATTTCTGAATTTGTGGGAAGTACACTTTGAACATTTTGCATCAATGAAAGAAATAATATCTCTTCCAAGAGACCAGAAAAGAAGAAGAATTCAAATTGCTTAGACATCCAGCCCTTAGGTCCTTCTCTTACTACCTGTGTTTTCGGCCACTGAGAGGGAACAATCTTCATGGGCCCAGGAGAAGAAGAAAAGCATCAAACAAGGGGGTTTCTAGTTCAGGAGCATGTTTCCACTTTCACAGTGATTTTGGCCCCCACTCAGAACAATACTTGTCTTTACGGTGCTTTCTCATCCTGTGAGTGTCACCTTGTACCTCACCTGATGCAAGGACGCATCTATACAAAGTCATTGTCCCACTGAGGACCTCCCTTCTGCCCCCCTCATACAACTTGTGAGTCTGTGCTTATTTGTTCCATTTTCCATATGAAGGAAAGGAGGCATTGGAAGGCCTTGCCTTGCTTGAAACTACAGACAGAGCTTGGACCTGAGCCTGGTCTTGCAACTTAGGATGCTCCACCACCCAGTTGCACCCTCAGCTGTGACTGATAGCTGTTCCCCCAAGACTTCTGTCCTGCCCCCAGCCTTGGAGGATCAGTCAAGGGTGTCTTGAATTGGTCTCTCCTTTCTTCTGTAAAGCTAATCATCATTTTTACCCCAGCTTCTCACAAACTACATGAAACAAGGCAGTAAATGTAACATAAGATTAAAGGCTGAACCATGTCCAGGTCAGGAAATTCTGAGTGCAGTCTTCCAGCTCGGCTCCAGTTCTCTCAGTCACCCCCAGGGTCACTTTTTTTGCCAGCATGGCAGAATGTCAGGGCACTCGAACATGCTGCAGGGGCCCTGCACCTCCTGGGACTTCCTGAGCACCAAATGTTCCTTTCCCACTGGTTCCCAAAGTAGTTTCCTCCCCTCAGTCTAAATGGTCCCTGCATCCTGGTATTTCCCCAGTCTAGGTGAATAGTTCTCTTGGGTTCAAATATACTGTTACTTCTCCATTGAAGACACCCCTTTGTTGGACTAACTTTGCCCTTCAGCTGCAGCCCTATTTCTTTGCTCCTCTTGACAATAAAACTGGTTCAAATTGTGTCTCTTGTATAATCTCTCGAGACCTCTGCAAAGGCTTGAGACACTCTCATTGCCACTGACCCTTGAGATACTAAACCCTAGACAATGCTTGGCCTCACCTTACAGACCTGTCCTCAGTGACTCACCTGTTTCTCACATTGTCCTCATCTGTATCCAAACTCCCTGTACCAGCCCCTCTTCCCCTCAGCCCTCTCCTCACTTTTCCATACTCACTCCTGCCTCAGTGCTCTAAAAACTCTACAGGATGCCTAGCCCAGTTCTTTGCCTCCAGGTAAGACAGGCCTCTAGGATTTAGGCTGTGAACCCTGACATCCAGGTCTCCCCAGACCTGCCTGCTACCCCTCCTTCCTTCTGATGTAAGAACAGTTTTCTTCCTTCATATCCCATGTCTAATCCTATGGTCACCTTTAAAGTAAACCCAAGATCTTACTTCCTGCTGCTCATCTCCCTTCTACCCCCACCTTCCCAAACACTCTTACCGCCCACCTGAACCCTGTTAAAATGTGCAACTTCTCAAAGTCCTATTTCAAGGCTCCCTTTCCCTAAATTCAAAGTTGAAGCCCAAATGCTAGCATGACACCTCCCTCTCCTCTATGCCCTCCCCCATGCCTGTCACTTCTTTCATCTATTCCAGGTGCCCTTGTCCTGAACTCCCAGATTCATGCCTCCAAATCCAGCTCTGCCCCCGAGGTCCTATGGCTCTCTCTTTTTTGAGTCTTTGCTCAAATGGCACCTTTCCCACCCTGTTTTAAACTGCACTCCTGCCCTGGCACTCTCTATTCCCCTTTGTGTTAGTTAGCTATTGCTGAGTAACAAATTAACCCAAACTTAGTGTCTGAAGACAACTATATTTGTACATTTGTTATCTCAAAGTTTCAATGGTTTGGAATCTGTGTGTGGGTTAGCTGTTCCTCTGGCTATGTGCCTCTCACAGTCTTTGGCCAAGGTGCCTTCTGGGCTACAATCATCTCAGGGTTGGATCCACTTTGGACTCTCTCAGGAGGCTGTGGGCATGAATTGGTTCCTAGAGAGCTGTTGGTGGAGGCCCTGGCACATAAACCCACCATTGTGCTGCTCAAAACAACACAGTGTGCAAGGAAGAGAGGGGGAGAGTGCCAGAAAGACAGTCACAGCCATTTTAAACATAATCTTAGAAGTGGTATCCCATTATTTCTTTCTTTTCTAGTCATTAGAAGCAAGTCCTAGGTCCAGCCTACAGTCAAAGGAAAGGGATTGCACAAGAGCATGAGCACTTGAAGCCACTTCCAAAACTGGCTTAACAGGGTGGGCTAGCACACTGTTCATAGCATTTCTCTCCATCTAACATACTATAGTTTACTCATATATTATGTTCACTGTATATTTTCCCAAGTAGAATACAAGCTCCTTGCAAGCAGAGTTTTTTTTGTCATTGCAGACTGTATCCTTCCCACCTACAAGAACATCATCGCAGCACATAGTTGGTGCTGAATAAGAGCTTTTGGATTGGTGCAGGTGAACTTCAGGAAGTTCTTTAGGATGACTTACCACCATCCACCCTAATATTGGGCTTTTATCTCCCTGTATCACAAAAGTGATCAAGTGACCAACACTGAGGGTTGATTTCTATAAGAGTGAGAAAAGCTGGTGTGTGAGACCCCATGCTGAGGCCATCCAGGTTACCACAGCCACAGTGAAATCACAGTCCCACACCCTCTCCAGACTCAGCATCACCACTGTGAAATGACACCTAGACCCAGAGAGTGATCTCACAGTCTCACGACCTCAACAGGACTGGTACTAATTTTGTTATTTTAAACATGTGTTGTCAAAATGTTAAAAGTCATGTTTGTTTTTTTAAATTTATTGTTGTTCAGTTACAGTTGTCCTGTTTTTTTCCTCCTTGCTCACCCCAAACCCCCACTCCCACAGTCAATCTCCCTCTATTTTCTGTGCCCATGAATCCTCTATTCATCTTCCTTTACTTGCCCCTTCCCTCTCTTTCCCCCATTATCACTCTTACCCCTCCCCTCTGGTCACTGTCAGTGTGTTCTTTTGTTTGTTTGTTTATAGTCTTATTTTTAATATATTTTATTGATTATGCTATTATAGTTGACCCACTTTTCTCTCTCCTTTATTCCCCTTCTCCCTGTACCCCCCCCTCCCACCAGCATTCCCTCTCCTTAGTTCATGTCCATGGGTCTTACATATAAGTTCTTTGGTTTCTCCATTTCCTATACTATTCTTAACCTCCCCCTGTCTATTTTGTACCTATCATTTATGCTTTTTTTTCCCCATACCTTTTCTACTATTCTCTCCCCTACCCCTCACCACCGATAACCCTTTATGTGATCTCCATTTCTGTGATTCTGCTCCTGTTCTAGCTGTTTATTTAGTTGTTTTGTTTTGTTTCTTAGGTTCAGTTGTTGATAGTTGTGAGTTGTTGTCCTTTTACTGTTCATAGTTTTGATCATCTCCTTTTTCTTACATAAGTCCCTTTGACATTTCATATAATAAGGGCTCGGTGATGATGAACTTCTTTAACTTGACCTTATCTGGGAAGCACTTTTATCTGTCCTTTGATTCTAAATGATAGCTTTGCTGGATAGAGTAATCTGGGTCATAGGTCTTTGGCTTTCATGACTTTGAATACTTGTTTCCAGCTCCTTCTTGCCTGCAAGTTTTCTTTTGAGAAATCAGCTGATTGTTTTATGGGACCCCTTGGTAGGTAACGCTCTCCTATTTTCTTGCTGCTTTTAAAATTTTTTCCTTATCTTTAATCTTCAGTAATGTAATTATGATGTGCCTTAGTGTGTGCTTCCTTGGTTCCAACTTCTTTGGGACTCTGTGAGCTTTCTGGACTTCTTGGAAGTCTATTTCCTTTTCCAAATTAGGGAAATTCTCCTTCATTATTTTCTCAAATAAGTTTCCCATTTCTTGCTCTTCCTCTTCTACTGCTGACATCCTTATGATTCAGATGTTGGAGCACTTAAAGTTGTCCCAGAGGTTCCTAAGCCTCTCATTTTTTTGAATTCTTGATTCTTCACTGTTCTGGTTGAATGTCTACTTCTTCCTTCTGCTCTAAATCATTGATTTGAGTCCCAGTTTCCTTCCCTTCATTGTTGGTTTCCTATATATATTGCTTTATTTCACTTTGCATAACCTTCACTTCTTCTTTTATTTTTCGACTATACTCAACCATGGTTGGAGCATTATCCTATAGACAAAAAGGCTACAGGTTTGATTCCCAGTCAGGACATATATGAGAAGGCAACCTATCAATGTCTATTTCTCACATCGATATATCACTTCTCAGCCTATTGGCTAAGATCAAGTGTAGTATCTGTTGTTATCAGTTTGTTCTTTACTTCCAAGTCTCTGGTCCCATTTTGCTCATTTGCTTGTCTTATTGATTAGGTTCCACTTATAGGAGAGACAATATGGTATTTGTCTTTTACCACCTGGCTTATTTCACTTAGCATAATGCTCTCCAGTTCCATCCATTCTGTCATAAAGAATAGGCACTCCTTCTTTCTTTCTACTGTATATTATTCCATTGTGTAAATGTACCACATTTTTTTTTGATCCACTTGTTTACTGATGGGCACTTAGGCTGTTCCAAGTGCTTGATTATTGTAAATAATACTGCTATGAATGTTGGGGTGCACAGGTTCTTTTGAATTGGTGTGTTCAGGATTCTTAATGTATAATTGCAGCAGTGGAATTGCCAGGTCAAAAGCCAGTTCCATTTTTAGTTTTTTGAGGAAATTCCACACTGTTTTCCACAATGGCTTCACCAGTCAGAATTCTCAGTAACAGTGTACCACGGTTCTTTTTTTCCCACAACCTCTCCAGAACTTGTTTGTTTTGTTAATGATGGGCATTGACAGATGTGAAGTGGTATCTCATTGAGGTTTTATTTTACATATCTCTGATGGCCAGTGATGTTGAGCATTTTTTCATGCATCTATGGGCTCTCTGTATGCACTCCTTGAATAATTTTAAAAAATATTCTTGTGGCGGTTTGGCACTATTTACCAAAGCTTTAAATGTACACACTCCTTGAATTAGAAGCCTGGAATTATTGATTTTTTTCACTATATTCACATGTGAATGCAAATATCAGTATATGGGGGGATCCCCAAAATGATGGAATTATCTTTTGAAGGGTGGGCCCCTTGTAGTACAGGCTTCCCCCACTAGGTGAGTGTTCTCAGGACCCTCTGTATCTGTACTAGCTGGCATTGTTGTGAGAGACTGAGTTCAGCTTCAGTGAATTTTTTTGAAGGCTCTTTCAGCATGTTTGCCCATTTCATAATGGGTGATTTATGAGTGTACCTGTCCATACCATGCTGAGTGTTCAGCATTTTTTGACCAAAAATGTCATGGCCCCCATTCCCCACCCTCCTTATGTACCCAATCTCACCCTGAGTTATTTTTTTTGTTTCACTGGGTGAAAAAGTCCTCAAAGGGAAATGTTTTGCTAATGCAGAAGAGATGAAACATAAAATGGCAGAAGAACTAAAAGGCATCAAAATTGACAAGTTCAAAAACTGTTTTGAGCAGTGGAACAGTTGTCTTGACAGGTGTATTGCATTAAATGGAGAGTACTTTGAAGGAGACTGAAGTTTAAAAATGAGAGAATAAATACATAATTTTTAATAAATAAATTTTTGAGGGTTGGGGTCCCCCCTCCTATACAGATGTGCACTGCAACTTTGTTTCTCATAGCAAAAGAATAGAAAGGCTAAGTGTCCTCCAGTAAGAAGGTGGCTAATTAAACCTTGGCACATCCACACAAGAGGTGTCAGGAGAACCAAGGTAAGCCATGTGTCCTAATGTGGAAGCATCACCATCTCATTTATTCATTTACTCTACAAATATTTGTTGAGAATGTAATGTTCCAAGCATTGGTCTAGGCACTGATAGATACAGAAGAGAAAGCTCCCTGGCATCAGAAGCTTACATTATAGTGGAAAACCACACACACAAATAAATATGCAAACACATGCAATGGTACAAATATAAGAGAGTTCTAAATAGAGCAAAGCAGAGCAGAGACAGTGTGTAGGTACTAATTTATTTAGCATGGCCAGGTAAGGCCTTCTAAGGAGCTACATGTGAGTAGACACCTGTGCAAAGTGAGGGAGAGGCCACAGGCATCAGGGCTGCTAGCACCTCCCAGATAGTGGGGACAACCAGTGCAAAGGACCTGAGGTTGTGAGGCTTCTGAATCCCTCCTGTGAACTCACAGCAAGCTGAGTTCTGGCCTGTAGAGATATTGCTTTTACTAAGCTTCTACTGAAAAGCGGCAGTAATAGGGTTGCTGTGAGCACCAAAACTGGCACTGGGCAGGGTAGATCAAAGGGTACTAAACAACACACTGCAATTCTCTGGAATAAATTTTACCAAGTGAAAGTATATAATTTCTTAACAGGGTGCAACCAAGGGTGGGACCCCAAATGGGGATTTGTAATGGGGTCCAGAAGTCACGGTGTCCAGGAAATATTAGAAAAAATATATATATATAGGATGTCCTCACCCTCACAAGTCTGAGCTGGGGGAGGGATGCATGGAGCAGTGCCATTGAGAGTTGTTCTGAATAGCTACAGTTTTGCAGATAACCTCCAGAATGGTCATTTAACATATCTATAAATTTTAGCTGGTTCCATAGATATGTTAAATAGCTGTGGCTATGATTTGAGCCGGGGGTGGGAGTGACTTCAACTCATGATGTAACTGGAAGGCAACTCCCTCTAGGTACAGCACCTATGTAAAAGCTTACAGAAGATTGGCTTCACGCCAGGGGGCCACAGCTGCCCGAACTTAATATGGTAACCCAGTAAAGCAGGAAGAATACCAGAATGCTGGCAGGTGTAATGGATTATGGGAGGAGTCAGAAATGGCGCTACAGAGAAGATTGGCGCTGGGATTTAAACCCAGGCACAGCACCCATGCTGGGGATTTTGGGGACCACGCAGCTTTGGTGAAAGTTGGAACCATGAAGCTTTAGGGTACTCCCTTTTTGCCACGTGGCTTAGGAAGCAGGTAAGACTTTGCCTGGAAGATAAGGGGTGAAAGGATTCTTGCTGGTGGGACATGAGAAGGTACCACATAGTTTTGGATTAACTGGAGATCACAGCAGCAACGCAGCTGTTGGTGCCAGAACCAAGGGACTGCCTGAACCACAGATTTCTACTTTTTTTATTTTCTGAGATATGGTACTGTGGACTGGGCAAAGGAGAGAAGAAAGGACTGTGCATTTGTGGGTATTCTAAAGGGCACTGGTATTTTTAATGAAGACATTAAGTCATTACTCTAAGTCTGTATAAATTTTTAAATAAATAACCCCTTTTTTTTTCACCAATCTCTGGCATTGAGAGACATCTTTCCCTGGTGGTGGGCAAGGTGAACCTAGTATGAGGGCAGGTGGACCCCAGAGCACAAGGGTGGGTCCATTTGGTACTAGTATATAATTCACCCCCCCCCCCGCCCTGGGTCTGTTCTGTAATAGTTTTATTTAAAATAATATTGTATGATTACACCTACACCAACAATGCCCAGGAAATTTTTTCTATTTAAATAGCACTAGGCTACTATGTAAAAGGACAAGCAAGCACTCAGAAGCTCATTCCTCCATGTCTTTGACTACAGGGAAGTGCCTTATTGAAGTGCCAAGGGGTTCCTGATCAATGTCACTATCATCAACAGAGATGACAAAACATCACCAAGACAGCAGGAGATGTGGGCTGTGGTTCCTTTGCCTGCTCTTTGCCTCCAGCAAGTCTCTGACCTCCATTCCAACAACCTGGGAACCACCATCCCTTAAGTGCCACTGCCCCAAGATGTACCAGGCAGCCTTTCCCATCAGCATCTACTCCTAAACCTCTTATTGTTAATCAATACATTTTGATGTGTGGATCCATAAAAACAACAACAACAAAAACCTAAAAAAATAAAAGCAAAATAAAATCTGAAACACCACCACCCCCAAAATCAAAAACAAACAAAGCTATCAGCACTTCAAGTTCATTATCATGAAGTTCTTCACAGTCTATATTAGTTTCCTGTGGCTACTAAAATGAAGTACCATACACTGGGTGGCTTAAATAGCAGGAATGTGTTAATTCATAGATGTGGAAGTTAGGAGTCTGACATCAGGGTTGATTACTTCTGTGGGCTCTGAGGAAAGGGTCTGTCCAAGGCCGCTCTCCTTGGCTTGAGTCTCTCCACATTGTCTTCCCTCAGTGCCTATCTCTGTGTCCAACTTTCCCTTTTTTGTAAAAACCCCAATGACCTCATTTTAGCTTGATTACATCTGTACAAACCCTATCTCTAACTAAGGTTGCAAACTGAGGTCCTAGGAGTTAGGGCTCCAATGTCTGGATTTGGGGGACACAATTCAGCCTGTCACGCAATGAAAAGAATGATGTCTAGGTTTATGTTTATCTCCTCAATAAGATTCAGTACCACTCTGTGGTGCCCAGACCAGCACCATGGGTAGCACTGCAGCCAGGTCCAATAGGCAGAGGGTACTTCCCTGGGGCCAAGAAGGCTGCTTTGCTCTGTGGCCTTGACCAGTCTCTCTGGGGCCCCAGTATCTCCATCTGTATTCTGAGGCTTAGATTGGGTGATCCATCAGGGCCTTTCTATCCTTGAGATTGCATAGGGTCTCTTGTTCCTGGCTTTATGCCCTGGAATAGGCCCCATGTGTGTGTGGACAACAGTGTTGAGATTACACAGGCTGCTCTCCTTGGTTGCTCAGGGAAGGGCATGCAAAGATGTCATCAAGTGCCTCCCTGGAAGTGCTAGATTCATGTCATCAAGAACATGGAACCAACACTTCCCTGAGAGTCTCCTCACTACTAATCCCTTCAGAAATTTTCCTTGGGTGCTGTATGGCCAGAGCCCAATGGCAGAGGGCACACATGAAGGATAGTGAGTAGGGCTTAGTGTAAGAGCAGAGGACTAGGCAGGACACAGGGAGAGGCTGGCACAAAGAGGAGCTAGTATCCTCTACCCTATGTGGTTGTTGGAACTCCAGACCTGGCAAGGAGTGTGGCTGATGAAGAGGAACCCCCAGGGGAAAGTTGGGGCTTGGCAGGGAGGGGCTAGGGGACAAAGACTCTGTCTCCTGGCATTGGTCTCCTCCAGGGCTTCAATATTAAGGGACAGATGACAATGTGTTTCTTCCCCCAGGACCAGGTCTAGGGCAGGCACCTCTGCAGGAGGCCGGGCTCACTAGCCCTGACTCTGCCTACCCACCCACTGTCCATCCTGCCCAGGTACAGCATGTGCATGGGGGTCTGAGATGGAATGAGCAAGCACAGCCCTCACCACAAGTGAGTACCTCTCCTCTTACCTGGCTCATCTGGCACATCAGGAAGGCCAAACCCATCTGCTTCTGTGCATGAGTCCCAGATTGAAACTCCCTGTAGAGAATCATCCAGGCACTAGCTAGGAAGTGCTTAGACTTACATCTCCTTGAAGAAAACAGAAGATCCCAGATTAGTAGTGGTGAGAATTCATGCTCACTTAGGCAAGTTTCACCGAAACCAGGAGTTTGGAGCAATAGTTGTCACAGAGGAAAGATGGATGTGTGTGTATGGTTACCACCAGGAGGTTCCCTGAGCCCACGGCAGTCTCACTGCTCTGGTCTCAGTCAGTGCCTGGTCCAGCCTTCCCTGCCCTCTTTTTCTGGCCACCTCCTGCAGGCCCTTAGAAGGGGAAGGGGAGACAGGTGTGAGGACCAGTGAGACAGTGCCATGAACCAGGCCTTCATAAACTTGTCAGCCAGTGGCCTGGAGCTCACCAGGGAGGTAGAAGAAGGGGGAAAAAGGAGACTGTGTGGGCTTGGATGGACCCCAGTAGCCTCTAGGGTAGCCCACATGCTCCCTTCAGCTCCCTTCACCCCAACCACCTGGGCAGGCACAACCAGATGGCCCCATTTCTCATCCCTGTGAATTATGCTGGCAGAGCCCTACAGCACAAAAGATAAATCATTGTCTCAAGGTATTTAACCCAGAGAGCATTAGATGGAGGTGGTCTCCCTTAGGAATTCTGCATCTGATGTTTTTATATTAATCCCTATAGGGGCAGATTAATTTTTATTCGACTGACTATTTTCCTCATTGTCTAGGAAACATTTATGAACAATGCATATCTTGTTAAGTATCCTCTGGCTGCAAGGTTTTCATTGAAAACTGAAAATTCCTTTGCTCCAAAGGCTGTCTTGGTAAATAGCAATACATAGGCCAACCATAGTAACTGCCACCACTGCCACTGCCACCTGTGTGTGCTGTCTGGAAGGGTATGCAGGCCCCAGCCAAGGACACAGGGTCCCCTGACATCCCCATGGCTTCCCCTCTTCCCACAGCTTCCTCAGGCCCCTGTTGGTCATACAGAAGTCCTGAGCCAGCCAAGTGACTATAGCTTGACAAAGACCAGCTCCCCTAGGGCTGAGCATATGGTCATCAGGATGATGTCAATAGCTGACTTGCTTTGTAGATAAGAGAAATGTGTTTGCTGTAGATTCCCTAAAGCTCAGTATTGTACAAGGGATGGGTCACAGATTTGGGTTGAATTTGGCCCAGTCATGGGAATGGCCACTCTGTGTGCCTGTGCACTGAGGACACTGTACCCTCCATTGGACTCTGAGGAGTCTGAGCCTCACATGAGGGGCCTAGCTGAAGAAATGGGCCTTTGAAGGAGATAGACTGTCTGCAACCACAGATGGATCCCTGTAAAGAAGCACAGTAGGTGAACTCTGGGTGGGCTCCCAGCAAATCCAGGGCCATGGGCATAAATCAGGAGTGGATGAAGGCTGGAAACAGGAAGCAGATACAGAGGAAGAAGAGAGGTGTGCTGGCTGGAGGGCAAAGTTGGGTGGGCATCTTCACCCCTGAGATCCTCACTGCCTTTCTCCCATCCAACCATGCATCCCAGTAGACCTCATAGTCTGAGCCTGGAACCAGAAGCATCTGCAGCTCCTGGTAATGTGTTCCAAGTGAAATCTCTCATTTCACCCCACATTCAGAGTTAGAACCTGGGGGTCAGGCTCAAATTGTTCTTAACCAGCCCTCTACCGAGTGGTATGGAACAAAGCCTCCAGAAAAAGAATACCTGGGCTGGCACCTCATTGACCTCACCTGTAAAATAGGACATTGTTACCACCTGAGCAGGAACTGTAACTCTGAATTAGACAATTCCGTCCAAGGCTACCCCTAGGTAGATTGTCCATAGCAAACAGCTGTGAGCTATTCTCACAAGCCTATCCACCCCAAGCCTGCCTTTTTTCTAGGAGAGATGATTTGAGCTTGCAAAGGTCTGCCCTAGAGTGATCTCACTTGTACTTTCTTCCAGGGGTCAGACATGTGTAATTAAACCCCAAATCTTTAGGATTTGGAGAAAGCTGATAAATTACAGGTGCAAATGGGTAATCAATCAATACCTCCCTTGAGCCTGAGATGTTATTCCCTCCCGCCCCCCATACAGGCAAAATCATGAAAGCCTCCAAAGATGGTTCATAGTTGATGGACTGCTTCCAATGTGTGGGCAGCTGCTCCCAAGACACACTGTGAAAAAGCAGAAAAGATTGTTGTGAATGGTACAAGAAATCAGCCACATCCAAGTATCCAGATACTGCAAGGAAATGAATCACAAAGCAGGAGCAAAAATTTAGAAGATTGTGGACCTCTGGTGAGGGTCTTAGCAAGTCCCAGGGGCTAATGGAGGAGGGGGTTAACAGTAGGGGAGGAGTAAGTGGGCAGGCACTTGGGGTGGGGAAAGGGGAACCAAGTTCAGGTCTCTCAGCATCCACTGCCTGAGACAACTGGGATAAAATGACTGGGACTGTTGACCACACTGGATCTTGTTCACACACAAAATCCTGTTTAGAAAGATGCCAAAATCTTCACAAGTGAGGGTTGGGGCAAATTCTGAGCCTAGCCCCTGAGGGTCACAGCTAAGGGTACAAGATGGAGGGGCAGGATGGGAGAACAGAATAGCCACAGAAACAGAAAAACTGAAGCTGAGTTTCTCTGTTACAGCAGCTGAAGCTGTTGAAAGAATGGTTCTAGGTGTTCACATAATTCATCTGATGAAATGTGAGGCTGCTTCCTGCAACCATCATTGAATCTTGGTGCATTGATTGATTAGACATTTCTGCACTCCTCAGGAGGGGCGCTATCCTGTCTAGGGATGCTTCTGTCCAAATCCTCACTAGCCCCAGTGCTTGTCACAAGGCTAGTGAGGAGGAGGCCTGCCTGCCTGTGTTATTGGAACCCACACCACCACTAAGCCCCCACAGATTTCCTCTCAATTCCTTCTGTATGTTTTCTGTGAACCAGATCCTGGGTCTTCATGGTGGCCCCTTCTGCTTCTGCCTAGGCTCACATGCCACCTCCCCACCCACACCCACTTTACTGGGAAGACAAGACCGAAGTCAATCCAGCTTGGCCAGGGGAATCCCTCCACCCCCAGGTGGCCCAGAGCCACAGCACAGACAATATGGGCTATAGTTCTTTGGTGCTGGCCTCATTTGAGGATAAATTGCAATTCAAATAGGGTACCGCCCCTTTCACAAAGAAGCCTCCATCCTGGAGGGAGCGGGTGGGGACTGAAAACAGAGCAGCACCCAGGGCTTGTTAACTAAGCCAGAGCTGGGGAGAGGGTGGCTTCAGGACCCAGGGTTTTCTGCTGGTCCTAGACAAGACAGAGCCTGAGATAAGTAGGTGGGAGCCTGTCTCTAAGCTGGAAGGCAGAAGCTTCCAGACATGATTGCATCTGACCTCCTCATGTCTCCTCTCTGGCATAGAGCCCATAGTGAGCTCAGCTCCTGTACACTCCTGGGCTTTAGCATGGGGAAATTTGTAAAGTTTCCAGTTCATAGAATATTTCCAGCCTCTGAAGGCACCCCCTCCTCCACATGGAGCCCTACTCATCTTCAAGGACCAGCCTCCCAGGCTCCTCTTCAGGTGGATTGGGAAGAGAAACTTCTCTGAGTGAGGAGGACACTTCTAAGCTTCCATATCACCTTCCTGAGAGACCACCTTCCTATGCCTCCCCCCCAACCCAGAACCTCTGCTGGCTTAGAGCACTGAGGTCTCCAGAATCTCCCAGAACATTCCTTATTTGAGCAATGCCATCCCAAGGCAAATCCCCAGGGAACCTGGAGGAAAATGTTCCCCTCTCTGAGGATTCTTATATCCTTATGTTTAAAAGGCCAGAGGGAAAAGGAGTGGAGCTTTTAAGAGAAAGTCTTTCAACAAAACACTTCCTGATGCTTGTCTTACACTGAAAACCTATTAAAGCCATAAACTTCTATGAAACACTTCTCAAAAAGAGATTTACCTTTAGATAAATCTGTTAGGCATCTGTATTTGGTCTGAAACTCAAATGTCCCAAAAGTTAGGCATTAAATGATTTATTTGGGGGCATCTTTCTTTCCCCCTGAGGGAGGCAGCCCAAAGGAAGACGGGGTACAGAGGAGCAGATGAGTATGCATTTAGGGTCTCAACAAATAGACCCCTACCACCCCACCTGTGGTCCATAGCATACCACTTTGCCTCAGCCAAACTATCCTCTCTCCCTGGAGGTCCGTTAATCACTGAAAGACATTTGACCAGCATTCTGAATCCTCTCTAGGTCCCCATTCCAGGTACTTGGCATAAATTCAGCACAGTTATACCAGGAGGCACACCAAGCCCCCTTTGGAGTGTCTCCATGGAGATTTTGAGCATGGACTAGAAAGAGAGATATATTGGAGCCAAGATTTCTGAGTGATGAGAAGGAGTTGAGCAACAGAAAGGGCCAGGAAGAGGCAAGAAGAGCTTTCTGGGCAGAAGGAACAGCTGGTGGAAACTGGTGGCCAGGGAGCAGATGTTAAGTCTGGGGCCACTGGAGGGCAAGGGCTCAGGAGCAGAGGGATGATGACTATGGGACCAAGTGCTGAGCTCCCAGCATTAGCAAGCAGGACCTTGAGTCTCAGGCTGCTGCACAGAGTCTCCTGACAACCCTTCATCACTGCAT
The DNA here is from genome assembly GCA_004024845.1 of Tonatia bakeri. NCBI lineage: Eukaryota > Metazoa > Chordata > Mammalia > Chiroptera > Phyllostomidae > Tonatia > Tonatia bakeri. The sequence continues at coordinate 24,687 of PVIA01005608.1, forward strand.
CTTAATATGCACAAATTCATCAGCTCTTTCCAAAGAGGCCCATGAGAGGAGGGCCCTATCTCTACTGAGTTGCACTCACTTTGCCTTCAAGGGGCAGGGATTTCAGCAGGCATGGTCAGGCCAGGGACTGGGCCTGGAGAGGAACAGAAGATGCTCCAAGGCAACTGGGGTGTCCAGGGTATACCTCAGCAATGCCACCCATCTCCCTGGGTCTGTGGATCTTTAAATGACCAGGAAGTCAGAAAGAGTGAAAGCTGCTGGATCAGAGAACCCACTGGGGCCACCCAGTGCCCACAGGGCCTGGGTGCCCACAGGGCCTGGGACTGGGAACCTCAGCAGGCTCTGGCTTCTCTGTTCACACTTCAGTGGGGTAGGTTTGTGCCAAGAGTTCATCCCACCCCCAGGAGCTCCAGGGAGAGGCTGGGGAGCTGTTTCTTAAACTTTACTGCCCAATAAGTATACTAGCCAAATGTGACTATTAAACTTTACATTAATATAAATTCAGTAAAATTAAAAACTCAGTCCCTCAGTCACATTAGCCATATTTCAAATGTTCAATAGCCGTAATTGCCTAGTGGCCATCATATTGGATAGCACAGAGTGGAAAGTTTCCATCAATGGGAACATTCTATCAGATAACACTCTTCTATGGATAAAGGTCAGACTGGCCAACTTCTCAGCAAGGAGGGAGCCAGCCCCATCTGGCCTCTGTGATGGGTCTGCAACAAGGGTGGGAGCCCTGTGGTGTCTAAGCTCAGGGAGCTACCTCAGGGAGAGGAAGCAATGAGGGCAACTGTGATTCACCTGAGACCAACACCTTAGGGTTTCTGAAATATCTGGGTATGATGTGCAGGGGCTAATGGGGATTGAGGCAAGTAAGTACTAGGCTCCTGGCCCAGTTTGCAAACACAGAGATTTGGGGCAGCCACCCAGGCTGTGCCTTTACACATTGTACCTGCCCACTGGCAAGCAGTAGTCTCCCTCTGTCCCACCCCTCCAGCTCACACCACACCACCTCAGCACCCAGGTCTGAGATGGATCTGAAAGTTGCACATTGTGCTTTGAGCTGCAGCCCACACCATCTTGGGCAAGGAACCTTCAGAATCCATTACAGGGCATTAAGTCAATGGACTTTCTATTTGTCAGCATGCCAACAGCACATCAGGTTTTTCTATATCCAAAAGCCCACCTAGGCTAGAATATTTGCCAGCAGATCTTGTGACTGTAACTGTCTCAGACCAGAGCTGCAGCTTCCATGGGGACAAGGGTAAGGTTGCTAAGGAGATGCTCTCATGAGAAGATGGAGAAGAGTATGGATCCTGTTCCTGCTGGGGCAGCGTGAGTAACTCTAAGGCCAATCGTGGCCTCCTTCCCATATCCTAGTGTTTCCAGGGAGAGCAGTGATGTCCCTTCAGCTCCATCCTCTTTGCCCAAAATCAGCTCTCCAGCGCACCCAACCCTGAGGGACACACTGTCCTGTATCCCTCACCATCTGGGTCACTTACAGATGTACTGTACATGTGCATTGTGTGTTGGTGATTGTAAGAAGCACCACAAAGGAAGGGTCTTTGTTTTGTTTTCTGTAGTATCTCCATTGCTGAAAAAAAAAAAAAAACACCTGGAATATAGTCAGCACCCAGCAAATGTTTGTTAAATAGATGAATTCTTCATGTGGAAGGGCAAATTGGAAATTTGAAATACGGACTCATATATGAGTTTTTAAGCAAAAATAAGTCTCAGCTTTATGCTAGTTAATCATTTTAGGTTCCATGACTGAGAAGAGGGAAACAAAAATATTGGCAACATTGGGGGGTCCCATTGGGCCCATATCTACCTGTGGACCCTCGTTGAGTCACTACTCCCCTTTGCCTCAGCATCCTTCCCACAAAGTGGGCTTCCGTGCAGGGTCTCCAGCTAAGACCTCCAGCTACCTTATCTCCAGTTTTTATTTGTTTGTTTGTTTTTATTGTGGGCCATAGACCAAATTAAGAAGCATCACACATCTTACCTGATGGTTTTGCCATTTTAGCCTGAAATTGGAGAAATCCTATTTAGGTTTTGAGATGGTAATAGTGAGCTTAATTTTTCATTCTCCTCCAGCTAATAGTCAGCCCTTCTCCAATTCCAGAAGCAAAATGGAAAAGAAAGCCTTCCTAGTGACAGGATAATTTGTCAGAAAGTTATGAGTGAATACAAGCAGGGCTGTATAGGAAGTGTGTATTGAATGATATGACACACTGGCTTCTAATTGCTGCTACCCTTCTGATCAATAATACATGTTTTCAAAAAGCCTCCTGTTTGCATTTATACAATGGACTGTAACTACTGCAAAGGATCCATTAAGACCTATTTTAAAAATTGCATTCATAAAAACTTGTCTAAATTTGCATTACAAGGCAGATAATAAAACCACCTGGGGAGATGCTTTTTTCTAAAAAGCATCCAGGCCATAGTTGGTGTACTTGCCAACTCAAGTTCCCTAATATCTGCACAGCTTGCTTGTGAGCCAGGACTGACCTTCTTTTTGGCCACAATGATGCAAGGGGCAGCTGCCGTAGGCCAGCTGTGCCCTTGGGCTGGGCACTCTCAGACTCTGTGTGAGCAAAGTCCCTAGGAGCCAAGTGGGGCTCCCAATGTGTAATAAAATGGTTAGTAAGTGCTGCTGTGGCAAAGAGGACTCTCAGGTTCCAGGGCTCTCTCTCCTTCCACTGAGAAGGCTGCAGGTCAAGTGGTGAAGGTGAGGGACAGGTGTTGGCTCAGGCAGTTCAGTCTCAGTTCGGCTGCCATCCCCACATAAGTGTGTATTATTACCTGTGCAGTTGGGGAGCCAGACCAAGGGAAGTAGACATTTAGGTTTAGGGGACACCTGTTCTCCAGGCTAACTTAGCTAACCTCTATAACTTGTTGGCTTCAACTCCTACACCTAATGATCATCAGTAGTAACAGCTCATCCTGGCTGCCTGGATATTAACTTTTTGTCAGGTACCTGGAGAGGAGGTGCAAAGATACTGGGAATATGTTGGTTCTCACAGAGAGAAAACATAGCCAGGACACAACTCAGGGCTACCTGTAGCCTTCACACCATGCAACTGCCCCAGCCTTCTACCCAGACAGCTTCCTGGATTTCAGAAAATCTTGGAAGAAGAATGAGGACAACACCCATTTTCTGCTGAGCCAGGAACTGTGTTGATTCTGTTGAGGCTTCATGTGGGTTTAGACTCACAGCACTGCAAGGCAATTACCATATGATATTCCCATGTTACAGGTGAAGAACCTAAGGCTTAGTGATTCAGTTAGCCAGTTCTTGAGCTAGGTGACAGGAATAGGGACAGATTCCTCTAAGAGAAGGGGGAGGGGAGGAAAAGAGAAGGAAAAACAGAGAAGAAAAGGGAGAAGGGAGGGGTAGGAAATTCAGAGGAGAAAAATAAGTCTGTCGTGGAGGCCCTTGGAAGGGTAAGTTGGGGCTAAGAGTTGAGTTCAGGCCTTCTGGGTGGAGGTGGACCTTATCTGAATCTCAAAGGGTCTCTGGCAGATAGGCAGGACCAAGTTATTTGTGCTCCAGAGCCTTGGGTTCAAGCCTCAGGTACCCAGTTCCTAGTAAGGTGTGAGGAGGGTCCTCTCACTGGTCAGGCTGAAGCCCTGTCTACAGACCCTAGCTGTGGGCATGAGGCAGGCAGGGCCTCCAGAGTCAGGGAAATAATTTCCCTGGGCCACACTCTGGTAGTCCAAGCCTGGCATGTTGTGAGTGTGTTGGGGACACAGCATATTTGACATGGGGGTGGGCAGGCAGCAAGGCTTGCTGGGGGCCCTCAGAACCAACTGACTCTCCTTGAAGCTGCATCTAGTGGAGAGCAAACAGAAACACCCACAGGAGTAGCAGTGCAGTGGTAAATACTATCATTACTTATGCTTAGAGAGGGAAAACTGAGGTACTAAGCAATTAGCTACAGCACTCACAATCAGCCTCAAAGTCTATGCTTCCAGCCTCTACATCAAGATACTTGCAGGAGGGGCTGGGATCCTATCCCATGCCCACTCTGATCACATCTGACACTAAGCAGGGAACTGAGGGGCCTACATTGGCAGTTCCTGGAATGCTGCCTGGCCTCCAGTACTTGCAGGACTGGGCTGTGCTCCTGACTTTGTTTCTCTATCCCTGTAAAGACCCAGGGCCCTGTTTCCTGTCCCTGTACTCAACCTGTACTCCTAAAGGTAGTTCTTCCCAAGTCCTGACAGCCACCTGGGTCCATGGTCACAAAGCCTCCTGCCCTACCTCCTACCACCACCAGCAGCTCTTCCACACCTGGGCAAGCCTGCACCAAATACCAGATGGGATCCCTGTACACTGGGCTTGATCTCTATCCTTCCTTCCCTGGGCTGTGTTTTAGACCCAGACCCAAGGGAGCTCCATGTAGGCCTCATCTTCTCAAAAGCAAGGAATGCTGGAGGAATAATGTGAGCTACCCACCCACAGAACACCTTATCCTGTGTTGAAGGCAGGGCCTCACAAACACTACTTTAGTCACTTCTCCCAACCACCAAGAGGAGGGAACACTATTTCAGCCCCCATTTTAGAGATGAAAAAACTTAGGCACAGAGAAATAAAGTGATTTATGCAATAGCACATGATTATCAGTGGCAAAATTCAAACACAGGTCTGACTTACTTCTAGCAGAAGCCCGTATCAGAACCTCTTGTGGTACTACTTTTTTAGATGTGTATTTTTTATAGAGGTGGGGCCCAGGAATCTATTGATAAAAGTTGCCCTGTTGATACTCCAGGGTTGGCTATGAACAAGGGTAGGGAGAATTAACCACACCATAACCCACCTCTTCCCCAAGCTCCCATATAACTTTTCAATGCCTGTGACAGCCCACACCCTTCAACAGCGTGGCCAGGGCAAGTCCTAAATCTGGGCAAGATGGCGATTGTGATTTACTGAAACTCACTGTGTGCCCAACACTGAGCTCTACCTTCACACCCCCTTTTTTAAATCTTCATTCCTTCTGAGAGGGGGATGTATATAGTTGGAAACTGAGGCACAGAGGGAGATGACTAGGAGAAGCCAGGGCAAGGACCAGGACAGGGAACCTCCTACATACTCTCTCCAGGGCCCCTGGGACAAAATGGAGAGATTTCTTAGGGAATCAGACTAGCCTCTTTGGATTCTGTCCCAGCAGGGCTGATCTCACTCCATGGGACCTCATGGAGGCAGCATTCATTTCTTCTCTGCTGGGGAAGGAAGTACCTTCCTACTTCTCTGATGTTCTGGATCCTAAGCCAATGCACAGTGCCAGGCAAGGCTGAGTCACTCTCAGCCTACAGTCAGGCTAGCAAGCCCAGGGGTTCACAACTGCCCTTTACTGGGTGCGCCTTCAGTCAGGCATCTGGGCGTGCATGAGGGGGAAGGTATACAACTATATCCATGTATGAGAGAACATATATGTATGCATGTATGCCCACATATGTGCATATACATGTATATACAGTGGTACACAGATGAGGACCCCAAGACACTGATGTAAGAAGAGGGCAATGCACTCACCATAGTGTCAGGTGTACACTCAAGACCACAAACAGTGAAGGTAGAGGGAGGGTGGAAGTGAAGAGGGAGCCCAGGCAAGAGCATCACCTCAGACAGGACACACAGAGTCAAGCAGACATCCAGCCTGTCCAGGATCAGCCAAGTTCTGGCCAGGGTACTCCCTGGGAAATGGGGGTGGGAGCTGGTTTGAAGAACAGGCCAAGCCACTCCTCTGCCACAGGAGACTGTTGTAACAAAGAAGTCCCCCCTCCGTTCCTCCTTCTCTGCTCAGGTTCCTTCCCTGCACATAGCCCCGAGTGTGTAGCCCTGGTAGCCATTAGCACCAGAGTTAGGGCCTGTCTACACTCAAGGGAGCCCTCTGTAGCCAACTCCAGCCCCATAAATCCCAGGGGCTTAGGCCCTGGGCATAGGTAGCAGGCAACACAAAAGTCTGATGGCTGCAGGATGGCTCTACTGAGCTGGCAACTCTGTGTCCTGGCCTCCTGCCAGCAGGCCCACTCTGCACATCCTGGTTGGCAGAGCCCCCAGCTAGTCTCTGTCTTGGCAGCTCCTCCTCATGCTTGCAAGGATGACTTCACTTTGACTTCATATCTGCAGAGTGATGTGCAGATCTCCTAATCAGCCCTGAGCTCAGGCAGGCAAGAGGTCCCAGCTCTGTGCACAGCAGGAAGAAAAGACCCTAGAGTAGTGGCCCCACAGGCCTAACTACCCTAGACACTCCCACCCCAAGGTTTCCTTTCCTCTGACCCAGGTGGAAGCCAGGCCTCAAAAGGCAACTACAGGGTGGGAGAAAAACAGGGGACTTTTCCCACAGAAACATAGAACCCATCTCACCTTAGGAACCCCCTGGTAAGGGCCCTGAGTTTCCCCCTTTTAGGATTACATTGCCAATATGTGTTTGTGGGCATCATTTCTTTGGGTGAAAATTAAAGTTTGGGGCCCCAGTTCCACCCTGCTACTCGCTCTCCTACCCAGTCAGTCCCACACCCAAAGAGTTCTGTTGTGGAAGGGGGTGCGGGCTCGGTCAGAATCTAGCCTCCAAGCACCCAACTAGGCTACCAGCGCCAAGTCTCTTGAAAGGTGTGCCCTTTCCTGCTCCCATTGGTTACACCAGTCCTAAAGAGGTGGTATCACAAACTGACCCTGGAACTCCTACCCTCTTTTCCACCGCAAACGCGGATATTGTAAGCCACACCCCAGGCTCGTCCCAGGGTTGCTCAGAAAGCACAAAACGCTCTGGCTCCTCTGCCCTTGCCCTGGCTCTTTTCCCTCCCGCACAGTGCTCCAGAAGGCCGCGCTCCCAGCCCGCCTCCCGCTCTGAGAAATGGCGGAGGATGCACTCCGTGCCAGGGACCTGGAAGCGGAGCACCATCATAGTCCCTATGTCCATTCAGGCGCAACTCAGCCAGGCCTCCCAGACCCCACATCCCCGCGTAGTTTCTCCCAGCTCTGTGTGGGCAGAGGGAAGGGCGAAGCGCTGGGACCGCAAGCTGGCGCACAGGTTAAGAAAAGAGTGGCTGTGCTTGAGAAGGGGCATAGATTGGCTGCGGATGGCAGGCCCGCACCCGGAGCCCTGCACCTCGCTCCTACTGCTCAGCCCAGCCCAGCCCAGGTCCATACCCAGTGTCCAGCGCTAGTGTACTACCAGGGCCTCCCCGGATCCGCACCAGCAGTCACCCCACGAGTACCCCGAGTCCCACCCCTACTCGCGCCAAGCCAGGCCCCCGGCCCCGCCCCGCCCCGCCCCTGCCAGCACCTCTTCCGCAGCCCGAGGCAGCCTGGCTTAAGCTTCGAGACCAGAGGCTGGTGCACAGCACGGAAAGCACCCAGAGTCGTTCCCTTACGCTCGGCGTCTTCAATGTCCCCTGCGCTCAGCGTCTTCAGTGTCCCCTGCGTCTGTGGCGGGATGGGGCGGCTCGGCTGAGCACCGCACCTCACTACCAACAGCCCCTGCCAGAGCCACCAACCTCTTGCCGAGGCCCCGGCGCTCACGGGAGATGGCTAGGGCGACGGCTGGCACCGCAGGGCTGCGGTGGCTGCTGCTGCTGCCGCTGCTCAGCGAAGGTGAGTCCTACCGGCTGCTGGTACCCACAGCAGCCAGGGCGAAGTTGATGCCGCATGTGGAGCGGCAGAGTGGACGTGTTCCAAAACACTGTGTCCAGTGGGCATCAGGCAGTGCATTTGCGGGCTGAAGGGATGGCAGGGAACGAGATAGTGCAGTGAGCAGGGAGCCTAGGGAGGGCTCGGAGTTGTGCGAGTCTAGGGCTGGAGAAAGAAGCGCGCTAGGCCGGTCTGCGGGGAACTGCACCTAGAGTCCGAGATGCAGCTGCACAGCACAGCCTGGTGATTCTTGGAATGAAGCGGACGTATCTTGTCGCGGTACTGGAGCAGGTAGGGGAGGACGGGCGAGGTAGCCATAGAAAGCCAGAGACCTGCGCAGGGAGTTCTATTTCTGCAGAAGATTGAGCCCTGGTTTCCTTTTGCGCTTCACGTCGGTGCATTCCTCCTCCCTGTAGGATCCTCTGTGCCATGGCGGGTGCGGAGGCCATCTGCTCTTTCATAAAATGTTGGTTTTACCTTGTGAGGTTTTTGCCGTCCAACTCTTTAAAAAACCTAAAAGCCTGTAGTTTCTTAGTAGGCTGCCCTTGGTGGCATGCTCAGACTGGCCCAGCACAAGGTGGTAGAAAACCTGCCATGATTGAGCCCCACTAGGCTGCTTTAGAACAAGCCCCTGTCCAGCAAGTCCACCTAAAGGTGTGGCCTTTAGGTCCATATTGACAGCCCTGGACCAACCTTTCCTAAGAGCTTTTGACAATCTTAGAGTGGGCTGTAGGCCTCTGTGCCACCATGTCGGTGCAAGGTGCTAGGTGTATTAAATATGCCCTTGCAAAAGCTGATCACCGCCCCCCCCAAATCCTAATAGGATGAACCCCAAGGCTATAGAGTCTGACCCTCTTGGCCATGCATTTTAGCATTTTAGTTTCCCTCAAACCATCCCTGACTGATCTGAACCTGTAGTACCTCTGTATGCACCAACTTTTCCTTAGGCAGAGAAGGAACACTGGCCACCCTCCCCGCACTGCTTACAAACAGATTTCCCTCTCTGTGGCCTTTGGGAACAAAAGAGGGGGTGACAACTTGCCACTAGTCCCAGGTCCTGCATAAACTCTGGGTTCATAGGCCTGCTGGAGGCTTAGTTTCTGTGACTGGATCTTGGTATCAAGGAGCAGATACTGAAGCCATAATAGTCCCCAGGGTGAGCCACCCTTTCTTTGCCCTGGGGAAGAGTAGGAGGAGAGAATCTGTTTCCAGTGCTGGTGCTCCCGGAGTCACAGTGCTGCAGGAAGAAGACAGGTTGTAAACACAGGCAGAGCAGCAGTAAACACAAACAGGCTGTTTTAAAGATCTTTTATAACTCTTGGGTTGCAACTTTGTAATTGTGGGCTTTTAGTCAGGTGTAAGCCATAAGCAGTGTGGGCAGCCAGCCACTGGTCTCTGGCACTTGGCAGGGACAAGGAGCTTTTCTACACCCCTGGCCCATGGAGTTGGGTGGTCAAAGACAGACTCTCCAACCAAGGGAAAGTGAGACCCACTCTGCCCACCCTTCCCTTGGGATGACCAAGAAACCACAAATGGTGGCACTGAAAGTAGAGAAGTGTCCCCACAGCCCCCAAGAGGAGACAGCTGGGGCCTTTGGAGAGGCCTGTGGGCATCCTTTAGAGCTACAGACCCTGATTCTCTGTCAGCTGCTCCAGATTGCCACTGCATCTATACCCACCCAGGTTGGGTGTAGCTCAGCCTGCCGGTGCCCTCTTGTGGATATGTGTTTCGGTGTCCTGGTCTGTTGTCTGGGGGGTGGGCTGAGCCTCTAGAAGATGAAGGCCATCCCCGAACTGGCCTCCCCAAGACAGAAAACTCCCTTCTGTGCTGGGGGACTGACAGGAAGGGGTGAAAGAGGCAGCCGAGATAAAGAGGCAGTGGCCAAGACCAGAATGCAGGGAAAGGAGCAGCGCTACCCCAGGGCTGGTAGGGGTGGGCTAGAGGACCCAAAGAGGCCCAGAGCAAGGTCATGGAATATAGATTGACAACCACCCCCCTGCAATACCAGTCCTCCTGCCTCCTCACCACATGTGCACATTCTTGTTATGTGTAACCATGTACACCTTCAGAAAAATGTGCCAACCCAGGCACAGACTCCCAGAGCAGGGCAGGACTTCCTTCTCACCCACACCCTTGCATCCATGCTCATACTCACACTCAGTCATCACCAAGATACACTCCTGCCCTTTCTCAAGCACACATGCTCATGATGCCTATGGGCAACTCCCATAGCACGGCCTGGCCCCTCACACTACACCCTCATGCAGGGAACACAGACCCTCTCCCTGTCACTCATATACACAGGGATTCTACATATGCATACAGGTCTCATTTTAATCATAACCAATTGCTGGAAGTAAGGACTTGCCCTCTCTTTCTGGGGATCCCCAGGCCTTTGACTCCCAGGCACCAAAGAAGGGAAATCTTTTCATGACTTGGCAGGCCCCCACCCCAGGCTGCTGTGCCTAGTCCTCTATAGTGGGTCCTGAGAAGGCACTCCTGTCTAGACCAGCAGGTACCAGAGCAGCCTGCTGGCCAGGAAGGCTGCTCCATCTAGTCTTCCTTCCTCTTTCAGTTTCTTTCCTCTTTTTGGCTAAGAACTAGTAGAAAATGGATTCTGTTTTGCCAGACTCACCTAGGCCTTGTCCTCTTTCCTCCACCCTGCTAAGACCCTCCAGCCTCTTGGAGCTGCCCATGTCCCACACTGGCTACTCTAGGCCCCAGCAGAGCTCAGCTTACCCAGAAACAGAGGGCTTGAGCCAGCCGGTGGGCTCCTAAGGGTGGGGCCTGAGAGCAGAGCACAAACATGGAAGTTTATTGAGCACACTGCTAAATTGCCTTTATTCTGCAGAATTGCTTAGGGATGGCTAAGTAAATCACTGTTTCTCTGGTGGTGTGAAGAAGATAGGATGCATTTACCTAATGGGAAGTTAATGGCCTTTTAGCCAGGGAAAGAGAGAACTAATTAAAAATTATGGTATCTGTTAAAACAGAACCCAAGGTGCCAAGGTAAAGGGAGGACCCTGAAGCTGCCACCTCCCCTGAGACCTTCCCCCTCTCTGCAACCTGAGAGAAAAGAACTCTTCCATCTTCTGGTCTTAACTGGATAAGGATGATGCCAGCAGTAGCCTCACCCCACAGGGGGCTCAAAGCTGGTCTGTGCTGAGTACTGCTTGTCTGCCAGCTCACTGTGCCCTCCTGAAACCCAGAAGGAGGTTCCTTATTTCCTCATTTCACAAGTTAGGAAACCGAGGCTCCCATAGCCTGTGAACTTGAGCCTAAAGAGAGGACTTAGTAACTCCCCATCCCTGGTACTTTGGCTTTCAGCAAGCCTGTTCTTTGGGCCAGCAGCAGTGGGGACAATGGGTAGGGCTGAAAAAGTGTTCTGGGAGAGGAAGGTTGTCCTGAGCCTACTCACCCGCCTGTGACTCACCTGCTCAGGCCTTCAAGGGATCTGGGGACAGTCTGGCCCAGGTGTAGAAGTAAAGGGTGGCTCTGTTCTGAGTTGCCTGAAACAGGAACCCCTCTGGATCCCAGCTTTACCCTCCAGGTAAAGCAGGTGGAACCACTGCTTTAGCTGATGTCTGGGAGTCCTGTAGGCCTGGGCACTGCCACCAGTCATGGTCTTGTCATAGATGGACCCAGGGGAGAAGACATATGTGCTCTGGTGTGACAGGAAGAGGTCTCTGTGCTAGAGACATAGGACTGGACTGTGTCCCCTGCACCCATCTTCTGCCTAGGGACCCAGCACCTGACAGAAGCAACTGTGTTGAAGAGAGGGGTTCAGAGGAGGGGGGAGGGGCTGAATGGGAGGGGCTGGGCTTCAGGGTAGGGAGCATGGGTGCAGTCAGGCTCTCTTCTTCAGGGCCCTCCCCCCATAGGGCTCCAGTGCAAGCTGGGAGAAGACAGCACCCAACCTGGCACCCAGAAAAAACAGAAGAGTTGGAGAAGTGTCCCACTAAAGTAGTACTTCCTTTCATCCTGTGGAAGTAGCTACATTTCCACTGTGGGACCTTTTCCTCCTTCTTCTGAGTTTCAAGGAGGACATTTCTTAGTGTGGGGGTCTTGTGCAGGCTCCTGACCTTGGCTGCCACTTATCTCAGGCCCCTCCTCATGTCATCATCATCTTTCTCCTTCTCATTTTTGCAGTTTTTCTGAGTGACTTAATAGTAACAATCACAGTAATAGTGATCAATCCACACATACTCCCCAAGGTACCACTTGCTGCCCAGAGCACTTTAAAGGCCTGGGGACGCACAGTAGGGCACGATAGAAGGGCCTTTTCACCTCAGAGCTATTACCTGCAGGGAGAGACATAGGCACTAAAGGAAGCTGTCACTTATCTCAAGTGTGTGTGTGTGTGTGTGTGTGTGTGTGTGTGTGTGTGTGTGTGATTTCAGATGGAAGAGAGGCAGGTTGAGCAGGAGGTGGTGAGGTCAGTAAAACTCAGAGAGGTCAGGCCCAGGGTGTCCCTCCAGGGTCCTGGAGAGGGTGCTCCTAGGGGACTTGAAGGGGTGAGAAAGTTCAGGCTTCTTGGATCTCACATCACTTTCCCTCCCACGTGACAGAGAATGGCAGCCCAGGGCCAGTGTTAGGGGTTTAGGGGAGGCTGCGACGCCCAAGTCAGGGCTCTGCCTCACCTCAGAGGACCTTAGAAGACAGGCCTTCTTCTGGCTGAGGCTCCAGGATATTTGGGAGCCCCTGTGGACTGGGCCCTCCTCCTGTCCTCCCTCCCCACCTGGTTCTCCCATGACCCACTTTCCCTGAGCTCTGGAGCCAGACAAGGCCTTGGCTTCCAGAGAACTAAGGCCTCACAACCATGTGTTTGTTGGATCATCTGATACCCCTGTCTGCCCCCAAAGCTAGAGGTTGTGAAGCCAGTGGACCTCTGAGCTGTCCATCCTGAGAACCCTGGGCAAGGCAGAGATGGGACAAGAGGTAGTAACAAGGTGCCAGTGTTTCCTTAGCTCTTACCCTGCTGGAATTGATGCCCCTAAAAAAAGGTGGCTGTGGAGTAGATTATACCAATGGGACCTTGAGGGAAGTAGTCCAGGTAACATCTGGACCCTCAAGGAGAGCAGGTGGCCAGTCTCGAGCAAATACCTCTGTTTGCTTTTTGCCTTGTGGGTGGCTCCACAAAGTATAGCAGACAAGGCACTACCGCAGAAAGGTCACCTATACACCTACATACACAGGTGTGTGCTCATCTAGAGGACCGGCCAATGCAGGCTCTCAATGACATCAGCAATGTCCACTGGGGCTCTTCAGACCTGTTCAGGGGAAGCACCTGTGCCTCTCCAAGCTCAAGTCCTAGGGGCCCCAGTTTCCCCTCCCAGATTCAGGTGCTGCACCTCATCGCAATCTTGGGCCTTCACTCCTCTGTGACATGGGTGCACAAGTCTGGGTTCTGTGTGGCCCAGAGCTTCAGAGAAGTACCTAAGGGACAGTGTGGCCCTGGAAGAGGAAGCAGTGAGGCAAAGTTTCGAGCCCTTGCCAGAGCTCCAGCCCTGACCTGGGCTCTGATTGAAGAAAGGTATCTGCTGCTAAAAGAATCAGAAAGCCCCTGGCAAGGTGATGGCCATGAAAAGTGGTTGTAGGCCACTCCTTACCCCACATGTACCTATGGGATTGCCAAAATATTCTAATGATTCTCACTTTTCCAGAAAGGGAAAAATAAAATAATGTAATTTCCTAGAATTTAACTAATAGCTTGAAAATGCTAGGAAGGATATGTGTTCTTTGTGCCAGGGTCCGATGGTGGGGGTAAATGTGAGGACTGAGCTGGGGGTACATAGTAATGATGGGCCTCTGAGCAGAGGGAGAGTGTTTACTGAGCTTCTTCCTCAAACTTTTCTAGCCAGTGAAACAGGCAAAGACAGTGAAAAGTGAAAGACACTTGAGCCAGCTGATCCTGGGCACCGGCTCCTTCTTTGCCTGCTCTCTATCCTGCCCTTCCAGCACTGGCTGTGGGGTCTACTGATTCACTTTCTCTCCTTTCTGGAGAGGGGAAAGGATGGAATCAGAAGTAGGGATCTGCCAACCACCACTTAGCCACAGAGTGGGTGCAGTGTCTGTGTGTAGAAAGGCATTAACAGGCACTTAGCACCACCACTAGGAGGGGTTGAGCCTTTTCAGGTGGGCAGCCTGCAAGCTTTCCTTGCTGGACCACAGACATGACTCCACAGAACCTTGGAAAGTCTTGACCAAGGATCAGCTGGGATTTTCTTTGCTTCCCTACCCTCCCACCTAGCTGTATCTATGATGGCTGGTGATACTGCATGTGGTAAGTGAAACCCCTACAAGTCTCATGGACTCAATAGTCTGTGTGTCTACTGCTCATGACATTTTCATCAGCCAATCCACACCCACACCCAGGGTACATGGGGAGGGGCGCAGAGCTCCAAGCAGCCAGGGCCAGAGGGGCCCATGGCAAGCTGCCCATGTTCCATACCCTCCTGGGGGTCTCTGGACATGTGCCCCTCCACACCGCCTCTTCCAGGTCAACCTATCCCTGTCAACACAGCAAGCATCTGTGTTGGGCCTAGCAGCTAGGGGAGGAAAGGGAGAAGGACAAGGTAGCAAGCAATTACTATTTACTTCTGTGGGTTTTTTTTTTTTTTTGAGGTCAAGTTTACATAACATAAAATTTAAGATTTTAAAGTAAACAATTCAGTATCATTAGATAGTGTTGTATAGGCATCACCTCCAGTTGTTCCAAAACTCTTTTATCACCCCAGAAGGAAACCCCGTATCTATGGAGGGGCTCTGCCCACAGAGAACCCCCCTCCACCTGCTCCCACAGATGAGAATAAGCCTACCAAGACATGATCTGCTTGGGGAGGAAATGTGGCCAATATTTCAGAGGAGAAGGGCCTTGAGCCTGGTCTTCAATGGGCTTTTATTGGGTTTAATTTGCAAAGGAATACAGGGTGTATACATAAAGCTCATTAGTCATTGTCAGGCAGTAATGATCAAACAATAAATAACATTCAAAGAACTATGAAGGCTTATCCTGAGTCAGGGTCAGACAGCCAAAAGGCCATAAAACTTTGGGAAACAAACTCATTTTATGCTTGGACTCTTATCATTTAAATTGAGGACATTCTTAGCAAAGCAGGTTTCACAGAATTTTATGCATTCTTTCTTAGGCCTAATCACTCCAGGGAACCGCCCTTTCCAACACAGGGCCACACCCACCTCTGGCATTGTTTCAGGCTTAAAATAAGGTAGGGGATGAAGACAGCCAAGAGATTAGGAGACTTTTTTACAAATAGAATGAGGACTCAGGCTATGCCAAAGCTGAGGGGTGAGGGTCCATAACCCCTTTTTTATAGTCCCCTAAGGCCTTCCCTGATGGCCCCTTCGTGACTGTGCCTGTTTTAGGTTGTCTCTTCCTTGAGGAATCTTACCTGTCATTGGCTAACCAACCGTCTGTCTGAAGCCAAGCAGGGTGAAGTAAAGGGGACAGAGGTTGTGCCCCTGCCAGGAGGATAAGCTTTGTCTTTTTAGTGGTGTATGGTCCCAAGGTCTTTTTATTCAGCCTTAGCCATGGGGGTTACAGCTTCTGAAACCAGGCAGTCAGTTCTTAACACATATCCATTAAACAGTGCTGCCAATTTTCCCTAGCCCCAGCCTCACGTAACTGCCACTCTATGTTGTCTCCGTGGGTATGTCCATTCTGGATATTTCACATCCACATTGTAGCATGTATCAGTACTGCATTACTTTTGAAGGGTGAGTAATTTTCCATTTCATGTACAATTACATTTATTTATCCATGACATTTGGGTTGCATCTGCCTTTTGGCCATCGTGAGTAAAGCTGCTATGAACATTCATCTGTTTGAATCCCTGTTTTCATTTCTGTCAGGTATATGCCTTAGAGTGAAATTGCTGATTTATGTGGTAATCCTATTACTTTTTTGAGGAATTTCAAACTCTTTTCTACAATAGTCAAACCATTTTACATTCCCACTAATAGTGTGTTGAGCATTCCCATTTCACATCCTCACTAACACTTCCTGTTTATTTGTTATTGTTTTTTCTTAATGATAACCATCCTAGTGGGTACTAAATGACATCTCATTGTGGTTTTGATTTGCATTTTCCTAATACGTAGTCATGTTTGGCATCTTTTCATGCACTTTTTGGTTATTTATATCTCCTTTAGAGAAATATTTATTCAGGTCCTTTGCCAATGTTTTAACTGAATGATTTGTCTTTTTATTTTGGGGTTTACTTTGCTGTATCAAATCTGCAAGTGTTTCTGAGAAGCAGTTTCATCCAGTGTCATTTGTGCCAGTGTCTGAGCCCTACTCCTCTTTTGGGGAGGACATGAGTTCATCTGATATCTTGTATGGGAGTTGAGTCACCATGACAACACTGGAACCCTGAGGATATTCTCAGAAGACATGAACTCTAAAGCCACATTGAGTGCAAACTTCCCAGAAGCAATGGTGTGTGAGAGATGCTGATGTCTAGAGACTGTCCTGTGAAGGACGTTAGAAGGGAGGGATGCTGGGAACCAGTGACCCATCAGCTTACCTGACAAGGCAGAGCTCTGTAGCTGGAGAATCCTGGGCTTCCCTGTCTTGCTAACCCTTAGACCAGATTCTAAAAACAACCAGGCAGGTAGAGTGGATTACTGTTATTGCCACTGTGTGACATCATGCTGCCCATCTGTCAAAGCAATTTTGGGGGACAGTGGTGCTGACTGAAGCAGTGCTCCACCTTACACAACTGCCACAGCCCAGAACAGAGGCAGGAAGGCCTTGACTGTGAGTAGTAGGAAGCCTTTACAGGCCAGGACAGATCTGATTCCAGGTTGGGGGAGGGAGAAAGGAGAAGAACTGGCTTCTGTCAGCAGGTGCTCTGTGCCTGGGCTCTCCCAGCAGTGCTTCCAGGGAGGAGTTCACAGCTGGGAACAGATCCAGAAAGGCCAAGTGCCAATCAGGTCACACAGCCAGGGGTGAAGGACCATGGGCCAGCTCTTCTCTTTTCTTTCTGCTTCCTCCTGTCATGCTGAAATCTCTCCTTCAGATCTAGGCTCATGTCTTCCTGCTTTATCATTATGGCCTAGGAGGACATGTATGGTTCCAATCTTATTCCAGCCCCATGTCCCTCACCCCACAGTAGCCAACTAGGCCAAAGCCTACCCCAAGGTCCATCATGTTTCTTGGCCCCTGGTCAGGAAGTTAATTCTATGACTGCTCCTGCACAGACGTCACATAGACTCATAGGGGAATCAGAATTGTATGTAAAAGGAGCCTCAGCAGTAGGTACTACCCTCTTATTTTATAGATGGAGAAATTGAGACCCAGAAGGAGATGTGAACTGTCACATGCAGGGGAGGTATCAGTTGAGGACTTGGTTGCCATGACCCCTTCTCCACACAGCCATCCCAGCCCTGGAGTTGGATTCCTTTTTTTACTCTCAAAGTTGAGGTATTTAAGGTCTGGTGCCCCCAGGGGACTTGATGACAGCAACAAAATGCAAGTGGCATGAGCCCCACCACTGGTGTGCTGGGTGTGCATCAGGGCCTTCAGTACTCACTGGCTTATCTGACTCTAGGTCCACATTCTGCCAGCACCTATCTCTCTCAGAGTCTTCCCCAGCTCTCTTACCTCCACAATTCTAGCAAAGCAGACCCTAAGGCCTTCTTTGGGGTCTCCTGTGCTCATGCTCACAGCAAGAGTGGAAAAAGGAGAGGACAACACTGTGACATCTCAAGCCCACCCTCCCCACAGAAGGAGGGAGTGTGTGCTGGGGGCAGGAGGGCAGGTTGGCTTGGCAGAAGTACCCTAGTCCCCAAGAAGATGGGGCTCCCTTTGAGGGGGATGACTCACAAGTGTGACAAGGAAGCATGTCCAGACTGCAGTGGTCCCAACGAGGCCCAGCTCTGACAAACAGGGTGCTGAGGGCTCATGGAGACATCTTTGTCCCAGTAACCATGTGTAGGTGGCCCTGTGTGGGTGCTGCTCTCCCAAGGGATGGCCTGACTATCCCCCCCACCAGAATTTATAGTCATGAGTCACCATCGACATGTAGAAGCAGACTTTGCTGAATCCACCTTCTCAATTGTTTGGTGGTACTAGGACCTGATAGGGCCATAGAGAATGACCCCTCAAGGCTCACTTCTGTGCCAAACGGGTGTGTCCGTCATATCTCTAGCATCCTTGGGCCCCTGGCAGGTGGCTCTGTGCACACAACAACCATTACTGTGTTTTTTTCCTGTCAGACAGGGAAACCCCTGAGGCACATGAGCAAACCCCTGCCCCATTATCCTTGCCTAGGCCTTCACCCTACTTCACAACAATGTCAAAGAGCAAATTTATGTGAAGAAACATTTAGAGGCACTTGCCTTTTAGAAGAAGATGAAGGAGACTATGGATGTTTGTTTGTGGTAATATTTTCCACCTGATCTGCAAGCATGTGAGTGGATGGCCTGGGTCCCCAGATCACAGTGCACATGTGTGCATGGCTGACCCTAAGCAAGAGCCCTGTGGCTTTGCACACTGCTCTGTGGCGGCCCTGGGCTTAAGGCCCACCTCACTGCCTATGTGGCCTTGTGCAAGGTACTTAGCCTCTCTCTTTACTTTGATTTCCCCTTCTATCAGACAAGGATCATAATTGCTCCTACCTCTGGCAGTTGGGTTGATTAAGTAGGACAGTGCATGTGAAGCACTTTGAATGGGGCCTCTCACAAAAAATGCTCTGTAGAAGTCTTGCTAGTTAATATTGAACACCAGTGAGAAGGGTGCGTGGGACAAGGGGACAAAAAATGGGCAGGCCAGGGCTGGCATACCCAATGTTTGCTGGGGCTGCAGGATGCCAGAGCCCTGGAGCCAAAGGGGCCTGGTGACCTGCACAAGGTCATGAGCAGGCCCCTTGAATGGCCATTCTTTTTCCAGAGAGGCCTTACCCTTAGTAAGAAGTTAATTGTAACCTAATTGACAGTTGCCTTTGCATAGAAGCTGGAAGGCACTGCCATTGAGGCTGGTGATTAACTTGGCAGCTGGGAAATTATGTTTGGGCAGGAGTGTCCATCATCTTAGTCCACTGCAGCTGGTTTCGGCAGTGGCGGGGAGAGTGTAGGTAGTAGCCGCAGGTATATGCTGGGTGCAGTCTTGGGCCCTGGTGCCTGGAAGCAAAAGGCCAGGGCCTGTAGACAGAGGATAAGTCTGGGCTGCTAGGTCTCATGCTGACCGCAGATCTCAGTCCCCCAAACCTCAGTCAAGCCCAGCCCCTTCCCCACCTTGGGCAGAGGGCTCCATGGATGACATGGAGGACTTCAAGGGAACAAGGCCTTGTTTTCAGTTCCACCATAAGTGTGAGAGGTAAACTCTAGACTTGTTTAACAGTGTGGAATGGGGAGAGTGAAATCCCTAACCTATATGGATATCTCAAGCAAGGTGTGTGAAAAAGGACTTTTCACAAGCATAGAGGAATCCCTGTGTGTGCAGGTACTGTAGGGTTTCTAAAGCAAGGGGTGGCCCTGGGTCTCTCCTCCTCCACCAGATGCTCTTCCAGATGGCCAGCCACCTTGCCCAGCCAAGGCCCAGGAGGACAAGTGTCAGGGGACACACTTCAGGTCCCCTGCCTTCTCCCACCATGGAACACCCCATGGGGGCTCAAGCTAGAGGGACAATGGTGAGAAGGGCCTTGAGAGCTGTGCTATGTGTAAAAACCTGGGCCAGACAGGTGGGTAGAAGGCCTGAACTTTGTGCTAGTTGTAGAGCATGGAGAACTCCATTGCTCATTCTGGAAAGCCTGGGTACTCAATGTGTACCAGGATGGATTTTGCTCTTTTCCATGTGCTGGGCCCATCAAGTTTGCTATTGCTGTGTGTCCAGCCCAGGAAGGCCACTCAGCCTTGTGGTCACAGCGGCAGTGTCTTTCCACCATTCAAGGCCAGGTAGGTTCACACAGGATTTGGGCATATGGAAGAAAATTTGTGGAGCCATTGGGACATCTGACATGCATTTATTCTGGGATGGGGTGATCCACACATGCCGCAAGCCATATGTCACACCATGGGAAGTCCCGACTCCCTTATATACTCAGTGCACACAAAGCCAGCTGGGTGCCAAGAGATTATATAACAAAGTGTGATTCTGCACATGTGGGCCCATTCTCAAGGTTATGGGAATACTACTTATCTTAGTTGCCCAGATATCTGGGTGAGAGAGCCTGACTGACTCAATTTTCCCTAAAATCTACCCCTTCAGGGTTCCTCACAATACAATCTACACAAGGGTGTCTTCCACTAGGGTCCCTTGGCAAGAAGGGCAGAGCCCTTTACCCAAATGCTGCAAGAGCAGTACAAACTGAAACAGCATGCAACCAGAACACAAGTGCTGCCACTAAAGATGGCAAGGACCCACTGCTACTCAATAGTTAGGGATGCCCACCATTCCTGCAAGGGATTACCTGTCAGGCATTTGATAGCGTGGGTCTCAGAAGCTAATGCCGGTAGAGCTTGGCTAACATTATGGTAGACATTTGGAATGTATACATAGCACTCAGCCCCTAGGGCACATATCCCACCCTGTGATGCTGTTAGCATATCTAAGGCTATATGGTTTTGTAAGACTACTTTTCTTAATTGATACATTTCCTCATTTAAGTAGCTTAAAGAATCATGTGTTGCATTCAATGCATGGGCAGTTTGCAAAGCCAAAGCAGTTATCTCAGTCTCTGACTATTGAAGCAGCTTGAGCAGAAAAAATAGCTAATGGGTAATACCACCAGGGGGTACACTTTACCTTGTGTTGTGCCTTAAACGCTTCCCACTTGGTTGGCCAGATTGCAAGAGCTTTCTGAACTTGAGCACGCAAATAAGGCCATTCCCAGGTACAACGACCAGTCCAATTTCCGGGCAGGTAAGGCCACCCATGTGAGCCACACACCCACAGTGCCCCAGTGGGAACTGCAGCCCACATACCATTTCATGCCTCCCAGTAATGATTCAGAGTATGAGTCTAACACAAATCTATTGGAATCTAGCCCACTTAGTCTTGTCCTTTGAGGTTCTCAATACAAAGAGGAGCTGATTTAGCCAGCTCCCCAGCCTCAGCCATGAGCCACCCCAAGCCATCCCATATGGAGTAGCTGCCTAACGTCCAGGTCCAGTCATACTGCTGCTTTGCCCCAGCATAGATGTCAGTCCAGGTCACATTCCATAAGGGATGTGCACTGTTCCACTGGTTCTATAACCAAGTCCAATTTGAGACAGAAGTTGGAGAAATGCACCATGGGAAGCTGGCAAACATGTTCAGGGGGATTTCAGTGCAGACCCAGCATGCTGATTGGTCAGCTACTGAAGCATAGGTATGTACCCAGTCCATGAAGGTGTTACTTTGCACCCTAGGGGCAGAAAGACAAAGCAGTTATCAGAACTAACAATGGCAAATCACGATACTCAGGCAATATACAAGCAAGTTTCTGGTCAGTCGATAAGGCACTGGCTGTCAGAGAAGTCTTTCCTAGGCATGAATATTGTACCTTGAGCACTTCAACTGGGGGTTCAGCATCTATTTGCAACAACAGTGGAGAACTCATAATGGGCCATAAGGATATCACCAAGCTGCTACGCAGAAGCATTTCATGGTCTGCTGGCCCTGGGTATGTTACTTTTAAAATTGGGAGCCATATCCCAATCACCCAGGGCATTATTGGCAAGTTTCTCTCCCCACTTTGTCCTGAAGGGGCAACAAGAGCCACCTAATGCATGTGGGGGGGGGCACTTTTATTTCCCAATACCATGCCCAAGTGGCTGTTTGCCCTCACTCCAGGCTCTCATGTGAAGGCAATAGAATATTTCCTTATTTTCCCATGCCTGATTTCAGCAAAGCATCCTTAGTCTGTACTTTAGCTGAGTTGGAGCAGCAGTCCAATGGAGCAGTGCTTCCCGGGAGATGGGCTCCCCTCTCTGACTCTTCTCATTTAGAGTCCAGAGGACAGTTCATAAGTGTTTCATCTAGCCCCCCAGCATAGGGGTAGCAGCCGTGGCTTGCAGGCCTTGCTTTAAGAGATGATTATACCATTCAGTCATCTCAGCAGCTTGGATGTGACAGGCCACATGGAACTTCCAGTCAATCTGCAGGTCTCAGGGCCATTTTTGCACTAAGGCTCCAGTAAAATGCGTCCCCTGATCACTTTCAATGATAAAGTGTTGCCTATAAGCAGTGCTCCGACAGAGATTACCACTTTCCGATCTGGGTGACATATGGGGTATGCTGCTACAAGTCCAGTAGCCATGTCCACTCATGTGATTGCATACTTATACTGCTCTGAACTAGGTAGGGGCCTAAGTACATGAACCTGCTACTACTGGGTCAGCAGTACTAGTCCCTGTACCACCTGCCCAGTAGTTCCCACAGGCCTCTGGGGATACTCTCACAAGCAGATAACACAGGTCTTCCAAGCTTCCTGCACCCTGCTAATGTGACAGGTAACCTGCAAGCTTTTATAGTAGACCACATGGTCTTCTGTCCAGCATGTAAGAGGTGATGGTATAGCCACTGAGTGACTTCTGTTCCTGACAGTCCAACAGGCACCTTTTCTAGCCATCACACCTTGGCTAGTGTGTCAGCTGCATCATTTCCAAGGGAAGCAAGGGATGCTTGCCCAGCCACATGATATACAGTGATTTGCTTCTTGTGGCCTAATTCCCATAGGCCTTGCCATAGACCTGCCTCAATAATGGCCTATGGATAACCATCCATTTATTTGCATGCCATGTAGAAATCCACAGTGTTAGCCCACAAAACACCACCCAACTATCTGTGCAAATAGTCAGGGGCAGTGCTTCATTGACATCCATGAGCCGTATGACTCATAGTTCAGCCAACTGGCTACTCTAACCTGCTCCAGTATCAAACCAGATCATGTCTGTTTCTGGTTGAATTCCCACAGCAGTCCACACAGCAGGCTGGCTCCTGTTGGACCCATCGGAATACCATGCATCTGAAGGAGTAGGTGCCCACCCTTCATGGAAGGGGCTAGCTACCATTTCTTCTATAGGGACAGAAGTAGTAGATTTTTCATCTACATAGGTAATAGGTCCTAACACTTCCTGTAGCTCCATCCATAGGGGGCTAGTTGACAGAGTATTCCTTTGTTATAGATAATCCCCCCACTTAGCCATCGTGGATGTCTGAACCATCCCACTGCAAAACTTGGCCATATAGTCTTGGATCCACGTGTCATTGGGGTAAGTGGTCCTTACTGTCATGGGGGCAGTTCCTGTTATAGCCTCCATGGCCAACAGGGCAGCATACACTGCAGCCAGTTGCTTTTCAATCAAGGAGTACCATACCTTTGCTCCCTTCCATAACTGGGACCAGAAACCCAAGGGTTGACATAGCCATTCCAATCACTGCTGCAGACCCCATCCACAACCTTCTTGTGTCACATGCACATCTAGCTCACAGGGTCTAGCAGGTTGCAGAGTATCCAAGGCCAGAGTGTTTAATGATGCACTTTGCTCCTTGGAATGCTTGTTTCAAGATTGGGGTCCAGCCCCAGCTTGCTCCCTTTTTTACCAAAGTGTACAAGGGGTGAATAACTTGAGCGAGGTGGAACATGAACTCTCTCCAGTACCCTAGCAGGCCCAAAAATGTGTGGAGCTGTTTCACAGTGGTAAGGGTAGGAGACACCTGAATTTTATCCATCACCGCATCAGGAATGACTTTTGTCTTACCCAGACAGACAATTCCCAAATATGTGACAGATAATTCAAACCCTTGCAGCTTGGCTTCATTGACTGCCCAGCCACATGACTTCTGGTATGACAGCATTATATCACTGCTTTCTCTAACTCTGTAAGAGAATCACTGGTTAGCAAAATGTCATCAATGTAATAGAACAGACACACTCCTGCAGGCCATGGCCACTTAGCCAGGTCCTACGCCAAAAATCTGTGACAGATAGTTGGGCTGTGGAAGTACCCTCAAGAGAGCACTGTAAAAGTCCATTGTTGGCCCTCCCAGGTGAATGCAAACTGATCTTGACTCTCCAGAGCAATATCAATAGAGAAAAAAGCATTTGGCTAGATCAGTTACAATGTGGTAAGTTCCTAGCTCATTAGTTAATCATTCCACCATGTCTATCACAGAAGGGACCACTGCACATATTGGAGGAATGACCTTATTGAGCTCCCAGTAATCTACCATCATTCTCCATGTGCCATTTGACTTCCTCACTGGCCCCATGGGGGAGTTAAAGGGACTGGGAGTGGCCCTTTTTATCCCCACCTTTTCCAACTCTCCTGTAGTAGCTGTGATCTCCTCAGTCAGTATTGCTCTATTGCCATCACCCATCTTGGGAACAGCAGCTGAATCGGGGGATGCTCAGCATGTCTCCAAAAAAAGACTTTTACCTCTAGCCCCCTTAGGCAAAACTTTCCCACAGTGGTTTGTAGCCACAATCCTTGGAGCACATCAATACCCAGGATATACTCAGGAGTAGGGAATACAAAAACAGTATATATACAGTAGGGCAGTCACTCAATACCCAGAAAGAGCAGCACAGCCTTTATCTTTACACTTAGTCCCGCATAACCATCAATAGAGGCCTCAGGCCCCGGGAACTAGTCAGGGTTTCCATATAGAACAGTACACTCAGTGCCTGTGTGCACTAGAGCCAGGACCTGGGGACATTTGTAGGGAACGAATGGATAGACACTTCTACGCGTGGCCTCTGGTCCCTATCCATACCCTGTAGACAGGTTCCTCGGCCTTCCCCATATTCAAGTGTCCGAAAGATATCTCTTCCCTTTTCTCAGGAGGATGGTACAGCCAAGTGATCTTCCAGCCAGACTGGATGGGCCTCTCAGGTTGTGTCCCTGGGTTTCCTCTTCATCACCTTCTTTTTCTAGGGCTGCAGGAAACAATCAGCTCACAGCTGTTTCCAAAGTTTATTAAGAATGAAGCATTTGACGTCCTATCATAGTTTGATATACTCCAGCCCCTAAAAGGTCTGACCACATCTGTGTCCTAGTCACCCACACTGGGGCACTGTTTGAAAGGAAAAGCTCAGGACACCATCCACACTCCTTTCTGCTGCTGGCGTGTCTCTGCCTCCCCCAGAATTGCCACCACCTTGGTGACATCATTAATATGATGGATGATATATAGGGCCAGGATTTTTCTGAGGGATCCAAAAGAGGCAGAAGGGGTATTATACAACACTAGATCCCACATCCCTGCTGTAAAGCATTTATCATCAGGGCCCTGAGTATTGGGATTGAACATAGCCTGGTGCATGCCCAACTCCCTCAGGATTTGCACTAAGTCCACAAAGGACTGGCACTTGCTCATAGTGTCTGGCATGTCTCCTGCATCCACCCAGACTGTATGAATTGCTGGCATGACCCACTTCAACAGAGAATGTGATCCCTGCCCTTTCTATGCTGCCGGCTGTTCTGCAGTCGTTGCCACAGAGACGGGTGCGTAGTGATAAAAGCTAACTCTTTCATCTCATTATCAGTGCACGTGACGCTATCCACCTCTAAATCCCAAAGGCATAAGAGCCACACTGCTAAGGGCTCCCTGGGTTGCTGACAAAACTGATTTGCGAGATTGACCTGTTTGGCCTGTGTATAGGGACAATAGGTTGTGTGCTCAACCATCTGGCAGAGTTTCCTCCAGATGCCATGGGCTGCTACAACTTTATCTTCTGTAGGACTACTGGGCAGGCCTGTAGGGAACTTGGTTCCTCCTCCCCCTCCTCTGACTCATCTACTACAACTAGGGAGGGAGATTGCCCTCCACCATTCAAAGGTCTTTCTTCAGGGTGTAGATCCTCACCTCCAAGGCTTCCTCTCTTCCCTACAGTTTACATAACTTCGCTGCATCATGAAGTGCAGTCTCCATCTCAGCTTGCAAAGATGAAAGAAACACCCAGCCTGTGGCCCTGTGGCTGCCCTCTCAGCTTCTCCAGGATCTCCTCTACCGCTCACAGGGCCTTCTCTACCGTGTTGGGTGTGCCACTAACATTAGGTCAATTCTGGAGGGGAGTCCATGCTGCCAAGAGACTCACCACCAAATACCACATACCAATGACTGGCCACCCTTCCAGAATTCAAGGGGGCCAATGGCTCCTCCATGTTCGTACTGTACTGTGAAGAATCCTGCTGATGGCACCAATTGTCTTGCAGCTGTTCAAGGCCAGGCAGGTTCACATGGGATTCAGGCAGACAGAAGAAAATTCATGGGGCTGTTGGAATGTCTGACATGCCTTTATTCTGGAGTGGGGTGATCCACACATGCCACAAGCCATGTGTCATGTCATGGGAAGTCCCGACACCTTTATATACTAACTGCACACAAAGCCAGCAGAGTGCCAAGATATTAAATAACAAAGTGTGATTCTGCACATGTGGGCCCATTCTCAAGGTTATGGGAATACTGCTTATCTTAGTTACCCAAACATCCGGGTGAGAGAGCCTGACTGACTCCATTTTCCCTACACACAGGCTGCCTACTGAAGGCTGCTGGCAACATTTTGGGAAGAAGAAATTTAAGACTTGGACTCAGACTGCACTAGTAGTAACAAGTATGCTCACTGGCATGAGGGAAGTAGCTGGCCCTGGCATTTATTGAGCACCCATTGTATATACTAAGCAGTCTATCTGTTGGGCATATACTCACAGAGGCCAGAGATTTTTAAATTATTTTATCAATGGTTTTTGCAAACAGACGCTTAAAATCAGAGCAATAGGATTGGGACAAGCTATCAGATTTCCCCAAAGGAGGCATTGGCTGGTGAATAAGTACAGTTGAGATAAGCCAGAGAGCCATGAACAGGGACAGCTGGCTCTCAGACTGAAGTGCCTGGGAGACTATCAAGTTGTTAGAGCCTGCCCCAAGCCTTCCCTTCACACCTGCTCTGTGCCAAGCCTCAGGCAAGGTTATGGGGATACAACAGTAAGCAAGAAAGGCCTAGTACTGACTCTGTAGGTCTTTACAGTCTAGTTTTTCTCTCACAACTTATACAGGTCTAACCTGGCAAAGCTGCTTTCATTTGGAAGCCTCAGGATGGCTGACAAAGTGATGATGGTGGTGGTGGTGGTGGTGGTGGTGGTGGTGGTGATGAAGTAGTGATGGGGTGAAGGTGATAATGGTGTGGTGATGATTGTGGGGAGGTTGGTGATGGTGTGATGATGGGAATTTGGGTATTGGGGAATAGTGTTGATGTTGGTGGAGGTAGTGTAGCCTCACACTGGGAAGCGCTGAGCATTTTATCAGCACCACCTACTCAGGGCCACAACAAGAATGGCATATGGGGCCCTGCTCTGTGCTCACAGGCAGAGCTGCTAAGGAAGCAGCTCTTCTACCCACTGTTTGTCCCTGAGCAGAGGCCCACCTTGCTGCTCCCATCCCCTCCATGGAGCCTGGCCAGGTCCACAGTCTCTCTGATCTCATCTTCTTCACCCGAAATTGGAATAATGAAAATAGTCCCTGGAAGGTTGTGATGGCGCAACGAGGTGGAACAGGTACCATGCTGAGGCCACACCTGGTACTGAGAAGCATCAGCTACTGCTTCTATTAGCATGAGGTAAGTGCCCTGAGAGTTAAGGGCGCAAAGGCCAGCATTGTCAGGGGAATGGGGAAAAGGGATAAGCTGGACATGGGCTCATCCAGGAGAGAGGGTGGGGAGGACTGGGCATGTGTGAGCTCTAGGCAAAGCTGGACAGAGTGAGCTCAAGGCCCAGAGCCAGGGTCTGAAAGCAGGAGTGGCAGGCAGTGGCTGCAGGCATTAGGCCGGGCACAGGAGGCCCAACAAAGTGGTTGGAAAGACACCTGGGAAAAGGTGTGTGTGATGGCTGCTCAGGGCAAGTGGGAGACTGGGAGGCCACTGAACTCCCAGGTTCAGTGAAGGAAGGAAGAAGATAGAGTTCAGTAAGAAATCAGGAAGGGTGCAATGAGTGGTTACATGGGGCTCCTGGGAATGGCACCTTGGCACACATTGGGAGGAGGCATGGCCAACAGGCAAAGGGAAATACTCTGCACCAAACTCCACTGGCCTGGGTCTGGATTCTGTCTTCTTTGTGGGGACCAAGTGACTCTAGCACTATGACTACATCATGACCACTGTGAGTTCAGGCCCTGCTACCTCCATGGGGCCCTTTTCCCATAAAAAAAGTAAAATTATGTTTTATGACTGTGTTGGTTTAAAGACAAATATAATCCATGCCACTTTATTATTATATATTCTTATTATATTTCTTTTTTCTTCTGATTTTAAAATAAAACTAAAACTTTTGTGCGGGATGCAGGCACCTTGCCTACTGTGCTTGGTTGGCAGTTGGCATGGGAGAGCACACAGCAGTGGCTGCAGTGCTGGTGCCTGTCTGGAATGGAGGACCCCTGGAATCCTGGCACTGGGGGTTATCCCATTTGGTCAAGCCTGTGTGTACCCTCGCCCATGAGATGGTGAGCTTTCCAGCCATTCAGGCCTCTCCTGTAGCTGGGTGCTGTTGTCTGTGAGTGATGGTAGTAGTGGCAGGAAGTGCAGAAGAAACCAGCAGTGCTGAGTTATTACCTCACCTGTGGCAGGCAGGCAAGGGAGCACTGGTGGGATCCAGATGGAATGCGAGAACTTACTGTTCTCATTGGCCATGGTTCTGGCTAAAGGTAGAGGGGTGGGCACATCTTTACAACTGAGGTCCCCATATATGACAACAAAAGCACAGGCAACAAAAGAAAAACTAGATAAATTATACTATATCAAAATTTAAAACTTCTGTTCATCAAAGGTCATAATCAACAAAAGGAAAAGGCAATCTAGGGAATGTGAGAAAATATTTGTAATCATATATCTGATAAAGGTTAATATTTAGAATATATAAAGAACTCCTACAACTCAACAACAAAAACTCAATTAAAAAATGAGCAAAGAATTTGAATGAATATTTCTCCAAAGAAGGCATACAAATAGCCAATAAACACATGCAAAGATGCTCAACATCACTAATAATTAGGGAAATGCCACAAATCAAAACCACAATGAGATATTTCCTCTTACATCAGGATGACTATTATTAAAAACACAGAAGATCATAAGTGTTAGCAAGTATGTGGAGGAATTGGAACACTACGTTGTTACCTGTGGGGCGTGTAAAAGTTGTGGCCATTATAGAAAACAATATAAAAGTCCCTCAAAAGTTAAAAACAGAATTACCATATGATCCAGCAATTCCATTGCTGGGTATATATTTAAAACAATTGAAATCTAGACCTCAGAGTAATATTTGTACTCCAATATTCATAGCAGTGCTATTTACAATAGCCAGAAGATAGAAGCAACCCAAGTGTCCATTGATGGATGAGTGGATAAACAAAGTGTTGGTGTATACATGCAATGAAATATTATTCAAATGTATAAAGGAAGGAAATTGTGATACATGCTATAACATGAATGAAACCTGACATTATGGTGAAATTAAGCCAGTGACAAAAAGAAAAATATTGGATGATTCCATTTATATGAGGCACCTAGAGTCATCAGGTTCAGAGACAGAAAATCAAATGGTGGTTACCAGGGGCTGGAGGGAGTGAGTAATGGGGAATTATTGTTTAATAGGTACATAGCTTCAGCTTTACAAGATGGAAAGAGTTCTGGGGATGAATGATAGTGATGGTTGCAGGTCAATGTGGTTATATTTAATGCCCCTGAACTGTACATGTAATCATAGAAATAGTAAATTTGATGTTATATTTTATCACAGTTAATATAAAAAGCTGTGATTCCTTTTAAACACCAATCCCCCCAATTTGTTATTTGTCATAGATCCTCTCCTATCTGTGCTTTTTTCTTAAAAGCAAAATTACATTACAATCCCTTAAAAAAACTGTCTGCCACTGTAACAATGGCCAGTGATTGCAAAATGTATGAAGCACACTCCAGAGGACCCTGCTGTGTATAAATGTGTGTGTGCATATGAGCACACATGTACTGACACTGTTCCTCAGTCACCAGTAAGTCACATCCTGAGCTGGGGTCAATGATTTTATTCTTAGCCTAATGGCTGTTTGCTGGCCTCACCAGGGAGGTAGGACACTAAAGGGCAATGCATGCCCACATGAAATTTGTGAGCAGAAGGGGCATCCATCCACAGGACTGTGTGCCTCATCCTGCTACTGACTAGTCACCCAACAGACCAAGCCAGAGTATCTTAACAGTGTCTGATCTCACCCACATCCCTAGTACCACCCCAAATTCTGACCATTTCTTAACAGTGTGCAACCATTTCCCACCCTGTTCATGAAACCATTTATTCACAAGTTTGTTCTTCATTGATTGATCCATTGGTTCACTTATACTTGAGTTTGCCACTGTGGCTGGAAGGTGGGGCACCTGAGAGAGGAGAAAGGAATGAGTTGGGGTGGGGCAGATGGAACCTCTCCCTGATGAGAAGCTGTGTTTTATTCTGCTAGCAGTGGACAGTTAATGCTGCACTGCAGACAAAGGGTGACATGATTCAACTGAGCCTGCTGCTTGTTGCAAGTGGCAAGTGGACTGTGGCATTAAGAGTGGGCCCAGGGAAACTGGTTGAGCATTGGCATATTGTCCAGGTGAGGGTGGTGAGGGAAAATGGTGGCTTGCTTAAGGTGTGGCACAAAGCAGTCCATGGGTTGGTCTAAGGGGTGGAAAAGGGAAAGGCTCAAGGTAGTCTGAGGTTTTGGGGCTAAACAGGGCAAGGAAGAGGGGCCTTGAGTGGGATGGGAAGAGTGGGAGCAGACAGACTAGGACATGGCAGTGGAACAGGTTGATGGAGATACACATCTGGCACTTGAGATGGAGTTGGCAGGGCTGGTGGACTGGTGAACACTGCAGTGTCAGCAAAGGCAATAGCGTAACCAAATGAGCAGTGGGGTCCTACACTCACTGCTAATAGGCAAAAAATCTGGAGTCAGAGTTCATTGGAAATGGAAAGTAATCTTTTATTCAAAGGCTATGCAGTTTAAAATAATGGCAGATTTCTGCCTCAAAGCCCATTTCCTCTGAGACACCCAAAGAAAATCACCCTGCCACCCTCTGCTGGCTCAGTTGAAGGCTGCGCCAAGAATCTCTTCACCCACCCAAAAGTACCATCCTTTAAGAAATGCAGGTGGCTTAGCTGGTTTCCAGTCACTGTCTGGCTTCAGATATCTTTCCAACTTTTTGTATCCAGATGTACTACTTGTAGCATACTGCCCTCTTTCTCTGGTGCCTGACCTCTGGTGCATCTGTGCCTGGCTGGGCAGGACCCATGCAGTGCATCTCCAGTCTCCAGTCCCACCATGTCTTCCCGTGTGGGAGTAGGGCATGGGGCTTTCCACCTAGCCATGCAATTTGCAAGGACCACCAGCCTGGGCTTCCTTCCCTTCTTCCCTGCCAGCCCAGTGCCTGCTGTGCTCCTGGCCAGGCAGGCTTGCACAGTGCTCAAGGAGAGGCTCTAGGAACAGTCCAAGACCACCAGTCTCCAGAGCCTACTGGCCCAGGAACTCAAGCCACTGGCAGTCAAGAAAGAGAGGAGAACACAGATAGCAGTGGTTCTATGCTCTCCACTTATATAATCTGGTCTCAAAATCCTCTGTGTAGCAGAAGCACGTATGAAAGTATTTCCCCCCATCATACTGTGCCGTTGGGTTGCCAGGGAACCTGCTCATGTGCAGTCCCCAGAGCTTCCCAACACTCCCCCATCTCCAGGATTGGGGGTGGTGGGGAGAGTGCAGCCTCCTGTGCTACTCCTGGGGTCCCCACTGCCTTCTGCCCAGAAATTGAGCCAGAATGCCCCTTCCCATTACAGTAGGACTAACTGCCATTTTCTAGAGGAGAATTTGGAAAAAGAACAGGAGCTTCCATGACGTAGAGGAAGAACCCCACATGGAAGGTGAGCAAGCAGGCTAATGTGGTAAAATGGGAGAACGCCAGACAGGAGGTCCTAAAAGCAACTGAAGAGAAGTGAGAATACCAAGAGGTGACAAATATAATAAGCATGGAGTTCTCAGCAGCTACAGAAACAAAAAGACATTGGAATCGCCTTTACAGGACTAAGAAAATAACTGTCCTACAGAATGCTCTGCCCAGCTAAAGTACCTTCCAAGAATTTTTGGGAACTGCCCTGCCTGGTTTCAGAAGCTATATCCCCGCCCCACCCGCCCATGGCTAAGGCTGAGTGAGTGACCTCTGGACCATAAACCACTAAGGGGACAGAGCTTATCTCCCTGGCAGGAGCTCCACTTCTGCTCCTTTTTCTTTACTCTGCTTGGCCCCCAGTGCTTGATTGGTTAGCCAATGATGGGTAAGATTCCTCAAGGAACAACCTAAGACAGGCACAATCACAGGGAGGCCCCAGGGAAGGACTGGGGGAGCTATAGCAAAAGGGGGTGATGAACCCTCGCCTCTTGGCTTAGCCTGAGTCCTCATTCTGTCTGTGAGAAGTCTCCAAATCTCTTGGCTGCCTCACTACCCCTGCCTGACTTAAGCCTGAAACAATGACAGGTGGTGGTGCAACCCTGTGCTGCAAAGGGCAGGTTTCCTGGGTGATCAGGCCTAAGAAAGAATATGTAAAATCCTGTAAAACCTGCTTTGCTAAGAATGCTCTCAATTAAATGGTAAGGGTCAGAGCAGGAAATGAGTTTGTTTCCCAAAGTTTTGTAGCCCTTTAGCTAACAGACCCTGACTCAGAATAAGCCCTCATAGTTCTTTGTGTGCTATCTATTGTTTGACCCTTACCGTCTGACAATGATTAATGAGCTTTACCTGTATTCCTGTGCAAAATAAACCTAATAAAAGCCCATTGTGGAAAAGGCTCTTGACCCTTCTTCTTTGAGAGATTAGCCACTTTTCTTCCCCAAGCAGATCATGTCTTGGTAGAATTATTCTCATCCATGACAGCTGGGGTGGGGGAGCCCAACAGGCAGAGCCCCCCCCCCCCCCGCAAAGAATAAGATGAAAATTTTAATTAAAATTTTTTTCAATTACAGTTTTCATACAATATTATAGGAGTTTCAGGTAGACACCCCCATTCTCTTGCTCACTTAGTATAGATACTAAGCCCTGCCAAGTCCTAGCTGTTGGCTCATGCTAGACGTTTATATAATTTAAGAAGTGACCACCCCTATAACTCTAGAGTAGGTAAAAGTATTTTTTTTAAAGGCAGGAGACAGGCAAGACCCAGGTTCATGTTTGCCGTGAGTGGTTGGAGTGAATGGTGGGGATGTGAGGGCAGTAGTTTGCTTAGTACTCAGGCTGGCCATGGGTTCATGGTATTTGTTATAGTGTTTACTTCCAGGGTGAATATCATGCAAAATGTATTCCTTCTATGTATCAAATATTCAACTAGAAGAAAAAGAAAACATGAATGGGATATGGGAGGAGGGGACCTGGGTAAACAGGCCAAATCCTAAGAGGTTGGCAGTGCCAAGTACTGGTGTCTGGACCCTGAGTGAAGGCTGGAGGTACCCCCCCACACACACACACACACAGACAGCTGGCCTGCAGGGGGGAGGGCCACCCTCGGGAAGAGCCCATGATATCTGCATTCCCAGTGAAGGTATTACCGAACTCGAGGGGTTCATCACTTGGCATGTTGAGACGTGGTTGTTAGATTGTTTTACTTATTTGCATCCAGTAAAAGAGGCTGGATGCACACCCAAGCCCTGGCTCCCTGAAGGGAGGCTTTGCCATTTCTTATATACACTGCTTAGTTAATTATATGTTGAATTCTCCTTTGAAGTTGGCTACACTTATCAGGTTGGGTTCCTGTCAGGCTTATCCTGTTTACAGCTATATCTGCAAAATACTTTGTTACATTTTAGTATTTAGCAAGAGTAGCACTTAATAAGAGCCTACTAGACCTTAAGACTCTTGTCCTATCTAACAAAGATGATGGCATTCAAAAATAGTCTACTAAAGAGACTCTGCTAGGCCTTAATAAAACTGTCACCTGTACCATCTGGTATTCAGCAAGGGTGAGAATGGGCTCCCTGGAGAGTGGATCTATAGGAAGCAGCTGCCCTACACATATATGCATGTGCTGTTGCTGACCACAAACACTTCTTGGATCATACTATTTCACAATTTCTTTTTCTAATGATCCCCCTGATCTGGCTTTTGTGTTAACATTTTTAGTTGTCTGGGACTCCATAGATTTCCATGGCAGGGTGAGCAATGCTCAGAGCAGCCTGGAGGGCAGGCTCAGAGGTGGAATAAGAGACCAAGGCCATCTGGCCAGGAGGTACCTGCATGATCAGATGGTAGCACATCCACCACAGAAGGAGGTGAGGAGGATGAAGGAACCTCGGATGGCTGTATGTTACCCCTAATGGCACAGGCTGGCCAGGACCATGGAGAGCTGATAAAGGTGCTCCATAGTCAGGGCCTGGCAGGGCTCAGTGTGTCTGTACTAAAAGAGCAAGAGAATGGAGGTGGAGGAAGTGTGCAACAATGTGAATGTGTGTGTTGTGTGAGAAAGACTATGCAACCATGTGTGTGTGTGTGTGTGTGTGTGTGTGTGTGGGAGAGAGAGAGAGAGAGAGCAAGAGTAAGAGAGAGAGTTGGGGGGGAGAAAGAGAAGGGGAGAGAGAGAGAGAGAGAGAGTTGTGTATCAGTTTGGATCCAGTCAGAAAACAGCACCTATACTGCAATTGAAATTGGAGTTCACATAAGCATTATTAAGCAATGATAAGAGAACACAGTGAGACATCTGAGAGTGTTACTGAAACCAGACAGTGGGGGGTCTTACTGCATGCATGTGCAGTCCTCAGTGCTTCCCAACCCCTTCCCAATTTGGGGGAGGCAGGTGTCCTCCTGTTACAATTCCCCCCTTTAACACTCTTCACACTTGTAATCTTACAAGGGCAAATAGACAAAGTCCCATTGTGTAACCACTTCCTGCTAGCCAAAGGGTGTAGTCCTACCTATTCCCTGGTCCAGAGGTCCCTGACAAAAGGGAGTCTGGAATGTAGGGAAGCCTTCATGCAAGGGAAAAGGATCTTGTAAAGTCCAGGGCAGTTGATTGTCCCTAGAAAGTGTCATGTTTGATGTCTGAAGAATGGGATTACTGGACAGGTTAGTAACCTTGTTGTATTCTGGTGGTGAAAATGTGGCAACAGGGTTAAAGGAACAATCAGAAACCATAACTAAGTGACAAAGGTGGGGACCAGTTCCACAGCATCCCAATTAAGAAAGGGTAGCTTCCTTGGAGGAAGGACTGATTGCCAATGCTTTTAACTTAAATCAGGCAGAAGGGAACATTCTGAGATTCCCCCCTTTAACACTTCTGGGCTCTTTCTGTCTAAACCATTAAGGTAGAAAGGAAATGAATTTTAAGCAAAGCCAATAAACTGCCCCATACTTCAGCCAACTTAACCATTTAGTCCAGCCAAACTGTTGAGTCTCAGGATGCAGATGGGCTTCCTCAGTGAGGTCTATACTGTGTAAGCAACTGCCCAGTAATGAGATCATAGGCATGCACCCCATGAAAACAGAATGAAGAACACAGGTTAATTCACACAATCACAAGCCAGTCTTTGAGTCTGCAACACTATCTTTCAAGACAATGTCCAGTTGTAAGGCCTTTGCTGCAATAATGTCAAGCAGTGACAATTTGATGAATCTTTTCATGTCTGTAAATTGGACATCTATGGTGATGTCATCACATGTTGAGGTAAATAAGTTTAATTCTTTTTTTTTTCTCTTTATACTCCACCTTCCACCAGTTTAATCTTAAGTGAAAATAAACTTTGAGGACAGTCAGCTGCACTAGAGTCCAATATTCACAACTAAGCATTATGATTTTCCTTAAAAAACAACTCACCTCCCTAACAACCCATGTTGTCAACAAAAGACTGCCAGTTTTAATTTTTTCCTCATTTTTTTGCACAAAGACAACAAGAGCAGCAACTGATCACACATAGACTGTTCAAATCTGCCTTGCTGGAACTTACATAAGGAACCTTTAAACTGACTTTTAGTGCACCCTTTGCAGCACAGAAGTGAAACCCTATACCTGCCATCAGCTTTGCCTGCAGTACCTGCATTCATCAAGTCCTTGAGGTTCTCACTGTGTGGAAAATAAGGTTCCTCCTTGCTATATTTTCAGGAGAGAAACCTTTGTTTCTTCCCTGGAAAGACTGTAATGAACCATATGACCAAGAAAGGTATCAGACCATTTCTTCAGCGAGCTTTTATTAGCTTCAAAAGTCAGTCTCAGTTTCTCAAGACTTTCTGGTAACAGCTGGAGCCTAGGCATGTTTGCTTCAGGCATGATATTCCAGTCAAAATCTTGGTTATTAAAACCATCACCGGAAACTGATCTTATTGGTTTTACACAAAGAAACTGTATGCCATCACTCACTCATGAATGCCAAATTCTGGAGGAATCAGGTAGGAACAAAAGTACAAAGTAAAGAGGAAAATCCTTGTTCTTACAATAGCCACCAAAATTGCAGTTCCATGTCCTATCTTTCATTACTTTACTTCACAACTTAATGTGAAGTTTTATCCTTTAGAAACTTCAATTTCTTATCAAAACAGAAACAAAACAATTCAAAGCAAAGAAAGAGCTTCAGAAAAAAGGGCAATTGTGACTAGCCTTAGAATCTTGTCTCACACCAACTGGTCACACAGATGACCTCTCTGAGGTCCAATTGGCACAAAGCCCCAATGGCAGAGACATTCTCTCACCTACCAGTGCATCTACTGGTCTCCTGGCAGAGACATTACCTCTCACCCCTGCTGGAGTCTATCCAGCACCAATGTCACAAAGCCCCAATTTAAGAGGCATTCTTTCACTCCACGTGGACTCTAACTGGCACTCGACAACCTTTCTAAGCCCCAATGTCAGAGGCATGACCTCTCACCTCAGCAAAACTCTCACCAGCACCAATGGCACAAAGCCCCCAATAGTAGAGACAGAGGGTTCCCATTATACACAAAAGAGCAAAGATCAAATCAAATCCCCACAAGATCAGAAACCAAGCAAAGAACAAAGCAAGCAAAGAGTAACCACACCCAAGAGCTGAGGTTTCCATTCTTTCAGGTTTAAAACTTTCACACTCTTCTACACCATCCACAAACTTCTTCAGCTTTCTGTACAGCTTACAACTTTCTACACACCTTCTGCAACTTTAGTAGACCTTTTTACTCACACAGAAATAACCAAAACTCACTTTCAATCCTTGTGCTTGTTAACAATGAAAAGGACCATACCTTAACTCTGCATCTAGAAGTCATAAGTCCCCAAATCTGCAAACATGTAAGTAAGCTAAAAGGAACATTTGCCACTTTTTATTAGGGCTTGTTGTCTTCTTCCAAAAAAGAAATTTCAAATCTCCTTCTGGAGCGCAGGTCCAGCTGTTCTTTTCAGCATCAACCATAGCAGCAAGTTTCCATTACTCCTCATGCGGTGCCCATTTTATGTGTGTGTGTGGTGGATCCAAGGCTTGCTTCCTGTGAGCTTTAGTGAAGATTGCATTGTCAGTAGGACATCATAGGGACCAGTCTTTTGCTCAACTAGCTGTTGTTCAGAGCCTTGAATTTTTCAGGTCTTTAGTAAGACTTGGTCCCTTGACTGGAAAGGGTTTAAGGGCTCATCACATGGGTAAGTGAACCTGCGATTGCAAACGTACAGAACTGTTAGTGATTGCCCTAAATGTGTCACATATTGCTTAATTCTTGACTAATTCTCCAAATCTGTGGGGGTGTGCCCCCAAAACTGAAATTTGGAAGAGACTCCCATAAACTACTTCAAAAGGGCTTAACTTAAGCCCACTCTGGGTGCTACCCTAATCTAGAGCAAAACAATAGGAAGTGTTTGGGCCCACTTCAAATGTGTTTCCTGGCATATTTTTGTGGGGGTCTTCTTTATTGTATGGTTCATATTCTTGGTCTTTCCTATAGATCAGGAGTGTCAAACTCATTTTCACTGGGAGCCACATCAGTCTCATGGTTGCCTTCAAAGGGCTAAATGTAATTTTAGGACTGTGACTACTCCTTAACAGTTAAGCAAGAGCTCAGTGCTGCCACCGGGAAGAAACATGGTGCCAGGCCATATAAAACGAGGTGGAAGCCTGGATTTGACCCACAGGCCTTGCGTTTGCCACTTCTGCTATAGATTGAGGTTCACCAAGATGCATATATCTTCCATTGTATTTGCAGTGCCTATCCAACCTTCTGGGAAATCTCCCAAATGAACAGTGGTCTATTGCCACTCTGAATGCTGTGAGGATGCCCAAACCTAGGAATTATTTCTTTAAGTTTCACTACCTCAGTTGCCTTCTCAGTACTAGAGGGGTATGCCTCTACTCAATCAGAAAAAATATCCACAAAAACTATTAAAAATTTGAAATTCCTTCTGGTTTTAGGCATTTGTGTGAAGTCTAATTGCCAGTCCTCAAATGATCATAATCCTTCATATTGTACTCCCTTTTCTGCTGGGGTGTGTTCTGACTTAGGATTGTTTTTGACATATATCTGAAAGGCATGGGTGATCTTCTGAATGGTCCTTTGCAAACTAAGGCCCTTCAAGTGTGGCCTAATGAGGCCCATCAAACTACCCCTTCCATAATGAGTTCCTTCATGTAGGTGTTTGAAGGTGGAATACACTAGAGAGTAGGGGAGTAAGAGCATATCATAGGTGTTGAACTTCCATATGGAATTAGGGTTAGTGTTACTGAATCTCCATTCATGGGCTCATTCTTTATCTTGCTTTGTACACTGAGGTTTAAATTCTGACAAGTCCAAGCAAAGAATCCCAACCCCTTGGTGTAGCAGCCCTCCAGCTGCTTGTCTTGCTGCTTTATCAGCAGTTTGGTTTCCATGAGTCATTTACGAACAGTCCCTTTGGTGTCCTGGGTAGTGCATTATGTCAATCTGGTCTAATAGATTCACTGCCTCTAAAAGGTCCAGTAGATTTCACTGCCTGTAAAATCTCTTCTGCATCTCTTCTTCCTTTTTCTCCAAGATTATGAGGCCTTTCTTCTTCCATATTGCTCCATGGTCATGGACAATCATGAAAGTATATTTGGAGTCTGTAGATGTTAATCTTCTTTCCCTGGGCTGGTACTAAGACTTTTGTGAGGGCAATCAACTCAGTCTTTCATGCTGAGGATCTCAGCGCAAGGGCTTAGGCTTCTATTACCTTGTCTATGATGATTACCGTGTATCCAGCTTGCTGTTGGCTGTTATCCATGAAGCTGCTCCCATCTGCATATAGCTCCCAGTCTGGTGCTGCCAGAAGCTGGTGCAGTAGATCTGGCCTACTAGACTGAACTTGGTCAATGATTTTCAAGCAGTCATGCTGGATGGCTGAATCTCCCTCTGTGTTTGGGAGCAGAGTGGCCAGGTTCAAGGTTGTACTGGTCTAAAAGGTAATATTTGGGTTGCCCAACAGAATGGCCTGGTATTTACCCATGCACCTTGCTGTCAGCCAGTATCCTCCTTTCAGTTTCCATAGAGTTAGGACCTGTTGTGGAAGCAATACCATGGTAGATTGCCCCAAAGTGAACTCCTCAGCTTCCCGTAAGATGTCACAGATAGCTGCCACTGCTTGAAGACATGGTAGCTATTCCTTTGTTATGTGACCCAACTTCTTTGAGAGATAGGCTATGGGTCTCCAGTGCCCTACTTTTCATGAACGTACAATTTGAAAGATTTATGTAAATTGGGCCATCCTAGTCCAGGAGCTGAAACTAGCTTTTCCTTCAAGGTATTAAATGCTACTTCACAATCTCTTGTCTAGTTGAAAAGTTCAGAGTCCAGGCTTTTTAAGGAATTGTACAGTGATTTTGCTATAAATCCAAAGTTTGGAATCCAAATTCAACAGAATCCAATAATCCCTAAGAACCCATGAAGTTGCCTTCTATTTTCTGGAATTTTTATTGTAGGGTTGGCTCACTTTCTATTTGCCATCAGGCACCTAATACCTTTTTCAGTTGAAATCCCAGGTAGGGCACCTCCTGTTTACAAATCTATCCTTGTGAGGCAACATCTTTTATCTCCTTTTTGCCAAATCATTTAGAACTGTGATGGTGTTGAGCAAACAGTCCTCATAGGTATCGGTAGCTATCAATATGTCATCTATGTATCGCAGAAGAACTCCTGATTTCAATAGAATATCCCTTAAATACTTTGCTAATACTTCCCTGAATATACTCACGGAGTCCTTGTGACAACACAGTTCCATAGTATTGGAGCATAGCTTTAGTTTCTAGGCCCTGCCATTGAAAGGTGAATGGTAATGGAGCCTGTCCACCTACTGGAATACAGAGAAAGGCATCCTTCAATCTAGGACTGAAAGTCATTTGCCATTTCCAGGCACCATGGTCAACAGAGTACAGGGGTTGAGCACTATAGGATGAATGTCCTGAACAATGTTATATATGGCCATAAGATCCTGTACAAATCAATATTCATCAGAGTGAGGCTTTTTGGCTGGAAAAATGGGAGGGTTATAGGGAGACTGGCATTACAAAAATAGTCCTTATTTGAAGAATTTTT
Organism: Tonatia bakeri; assembly: GCA_004024845.1. NCBI lineage: Eukaryota > Metazoa > Chordata > Mammalia > Chiroptera > Phyllostomidae > Tonatia > Tonatia bakeri. The sequence goes on from PVIA01005608.1 coordinate 64,824, forward strand.
GTAGTATTGGTTGAATCTCCTCTAAAGCCTCCTTTTTAAGGGGGTACTATTTCTTCCTTTGGGCCTGTACCCCTTCTTTTAAGTTAATTTTTGTGGGTTGGATATTAACCACTTTAACTAGGGTTCCATCAATCCAAACAGTTTGATAAACCTGTTCATAGACCTCAGGTGGGAAGAGTTCACCTGCAGGAACTTCTGGGCACGTTAGGAGTGCCTGGAGCTGGAGAGCATGTTCCAATGGTACCTCCACACATACCTGTTGCTTTTCAAGAGAAAAAGACTTGTGCATGCAATTTGTAAAGTAAATCTTGGCCCAACAGTGGAAAAGGGAAGTCTGGCATGTAGAGAAAACTATGTACAAACTTTTGATCCCCAAGCTGGCATTCTAGGGGTTGAAGGAACTCCTGTTTCTGTAATTGTGCAGTCATTACAATTATCATTACCACATCTGGACTTTTATTGGTTAATTTTGTATTCAGCACTGAGTATGTAGCTTCCATATCTACAAGGAAATAAATTGGCTTGTTCCCCATCATCAACTGAAACCAGGGCTCCTGTGGGAAAATAGTAATAGATCAGAAGATATCCAAGGAAACCCCTGAGCCTCCAAATTCATCATCAGAATCCCCTCTGATTTTAAGCATTTCTTGGCTAGGGTTTTTGTCACCTCTGTTCTCCCTTTTGAGTTTCAGGCACTCTGTTCTCCACTGACCCTCTTTCTTGCAATGAGCACATTGGTGCCTAGTAGGTTTCTCTTTTTCCTTAGGGTCCTACCTCTCCTTCTGGTCTCACCCCCTGTTTCCAAGAACACTGTAGCTTGCCTTATCTTCCTTGTTTCCTAGGTACCATAGACTTTAAGTGCTACATCCACCAGCTTAGAGGGATTCATTCTCAAAGTCCCATCTAAACTCAAGTTCCCTTCCAATATCTGTGGCACATTGTCCAACAAAAGTCATGTTCACCATCCTCACATTATCTGGTTCTTGCAAGTCAGCATCAGTATGAGTTCTACTGGCCTGATAGATCCTTTCTAAAAATTCAGAAGGGTACTCTTCTTCTGGAGGGCTTGCATCATATTCAGTCTCTTTTGTCTAAGCACCCCCCTGCCAGGCCCCTCTAATATGTACCCTCTGTAATGTTACCAAAAGACTAAGTCTCCACCATTTGGGTCCAAGTCAGGTTCTGTCAAGGCAATTGCCCCGGCTGGGTTGACGGTTCTATTGGGATTCTCTTCATGGAAGCATTGGTCCTCTTCATTAGCCTTATTTATAATCAGCCACCTCTCATTTGCAGTTAACAGGATGTTAAAGAGTGTCTGTATATCTGTCCAATTTGGATGATGAGTGGCAAGAATGGGAGTGACAAGATCTGCCATTTTCTGTGGATGCTCCCTATAAGGGATTGGAATTCTTACAAATCAGTAAGTCTGAAGTGGAAAATGGTGTATAGGCCCAATAGTAGCCAGCAGCAGGCTGGCCTTCCTGATTTACTCCACCTATAGGATGTTGCTTCAAAGGGAATTGTCTTGCTAAGGATTGGGAGGCTTCCTAGACAAATTTGGTGCCTTGATGGGTCTTCAAGGGGGAGACCCATCATTCATCATACAGGGGTGGGGCTCTTGGCTCTCTGGGCCCTATTTCAGGGGTAGCTAATGGTGGGGATAGGATGGAGTAGATCCTCCCACTACAAACCTTGGTCCCCTGTGTTCAGGGCTTTAGTAGGGCTTCTTTCCTCATCCTCCTCTTATTCCTGTGTCCTACTATCAGAAAGAAGTTTCCAGGCCCCCTCCCTCCTCTGCACCAACAAGCCAACATCTATCTGTGGTGAAGCCCTGTTATGCAATGACATAAATGCTTTGACATAACTGATTTCATCCTATTTGTGTAACTGTTGGTAATATTGTGACAATTACATGATACAGTAATCTAAAGAATCATCCATGGGCCACCTTTCCCCACAATCCAAAACATTCAAAGGTCACAAAGTATTACAGTAATAAGCCAATACCTCTTTAGGCATTGGATAATGGTTGTACATACTCCAGTCCATTAATATTCTACCCACTGGGCTCCCTCTAGGAACCAACTCAAAACTACCCCTGCTGGCATGGATACACAGAAAGCCCAACCCTATGACCAGAAGAAGCCAGGAAACCTGGGAACATATGGATAAAACTGGCATCCACAACTCCATTAGTTCAACAAATGCTCATAAGAAAGCTTTCTGCCAACCAATCTCACAAACAACGTTTGCCAAGCAATGGTCTACCCAAAACTTAGCCAGTCTTTGCCCAGATTCTGGTTTATAGCCTCAAAACTCAGGTGATCCTTTCTTCTTCCCAGAGTTTATTCCCTTCCCAGACCCATTTCCTTTTTTCCACCTGCCAGGTGTGTTTAAGTGACTAACACCACTAGTGGGCATGCAGAGAAATTCCCAGCAACTGGGAAACCCCACAGTTCCACTCCTTGGCTCTGAGTGGGGAATCTACCTCCCATGACCAACTAGGGTCCCATGCTGGGTGCTATTACTGTTATCTAAAACCAACCAGTGGGGCACTGAAGCAAAAGCTGGAAAAAGCACAGTGTGATAGCAAGAAGCATGAGCAAAGCCCTTATGTGCCTACAGTGGCCTCCACTGATGAGGCTTAGGATCTTGTTCATTACAGAGGAGATACTCAGAGAGTCCCAGGAGGGCATGAGAATGTGTGTGTGTGTGTGTGCGCGTGCGCGCGCGCGTGTGCGTGCGTGTGTGTGCACACACACATGTGCTCTTGTGAATGGTTGTACTTAATAAACAAGAAGGAGAAGAGGACTCAGGCCTTGTGCCATCTGCATCAAATATAAATCAATTAAACATCCCAACCAAGTATGGAGAATTGGAACCTGCCTTGCCAAGCTCCAGAAAGGTAAAGGCAGAAGCAAAACCATAGTTAGGTGACTGAAACTTGCATTTTCCACTTGGCAAAGTCTGTGAGGTTTACTTGTAAAGGAGATGCTGAAGAAGGTTCTGCTGGGAGTAGGATGGCACTTCACCCCATTGAATGTTAATTCTGCATATTTTCCTTATAGATGGGGTCCTGGGTTGCTGGGCCCTGTCTCTGTTTCTATCTCTTGCACACCTATGTGCACAAACAATATAACATTCATGTGTGTAGGCACACACAAGTCTTGAAGTATCCTGTGCTCTTTTGGCAGGTGTGTAAAACCTGTCCTGTGTGAACAAACGCCAGCTCCTCTCCCCTCAGCATGATGCCAGGGTACTGGGGCAACCTGAGGAATCAGAACCACAAGATGCTGCTGGAGGATGATGCTAGCCAAGCCTGTCTAGGCAAAAGATGTTAGACTAGGTATCAGGGGAAAATTCTTTCACCACACGGCCTTCCAGAGGTGGAAGACAGGGGTAGTAAATGCTTTGCAAGTCCTGCTATTGACCTGCCCAAAGTACCAGAAGCAGGCAGTAGGCAGTCCTGCCTGGCAGAAAAGTGCCAGCAGTGGAGGCAAGGTGGTCATACAGAATGGCCCTGGGCCTTACAACAGTCTCAGCAGCTGCCTTTATTTTGACTCCTGCCACAACTTTGTTAGCCATTGTACTGAACTCCAAGATGTAGAATCTCTGTTTGACTTTAGTGATACCTTACCACCCAGTCTCAGTGTTCTTAACTGTGAAATGGGGGAGTAAAGGGATATGCACACAGTGGTTTTTAATCTAAAGTAAGAGGTTTATAGAATACGTACCTATGCAAAGGTGAGGCCTATCTGCACTGACACTGGCTGCTCTTCTCTTCAGCATGTCCTCCTCTGGAGAAACTGAGATCCATAGCACACCAGCACTCTGCAGGCTGTAGAAATGGACACCAATGGCCCATCATAAGTTCTCCTTATTCATCCACTGAGATTAGGTGCATTGTTTGTGGGGCCCAGTGTACAATGAAGATGTGTACCCCTTGTTCTAAAATTATGAAGAATTTTAAGACAGTGACAGCAGAGCATTAAACCAAGTGTGGGCCCTTTCAGACTGCCCAGGCTATACCCCCTTGAGAACAGCCCTGCACCCATCTTTTCTCCCCATCTTCCAACACCACCTTGCAGCATGTGTTTTTCCATCAAAAAGTGTGACAAGGGGAAGCATTAAGGCAGCCATGTCCTGCTTCAGGGACTATCTGAAAGGCATTTTAAGTACATTTAAGTTTGTTTCCACTCACAGTCATTACCTGACCCATAAATCCCTCTTGGCAGCAACAGACTGGACCCCATGTGTATTCTGCAGGGCTGGACTCTGTGAGCCAAGAGCAGATAGGCCCTGGCAAATGTAGTCTGTGTTGGGCAGGGGACTGGATCAGCTTGGAGGTAGGGGCTCTCAGGAGCTTGGCTCATCCTACCTCCCAGCCTTGAACCACTGAAAGTGTATGCACTCAAGGAGATTCCCCAAAGAAGGAGCCCCATACTGGATATGCTCCTATTTTCCTGGCAGCTAGGGCACTCTGGGTGAAGCATCTCTCCCTTGACAAGACCCATCTTCAAGGCCTTCCTCTCAGGGTGGCTCCAAAGGCAGCAGGTTCTTCCAGTGACCAGGGCTAGGGGTATGTGTTCCAAGATAACAAGCCTGCAGAGGCTATGTTGCCTCCCATGACATAAGCTGAGTTGTCAGGTCATCACACAGTGTTCTTGTGCTGGTACCCTGGAGCAAGAATGAAGGACCCACTTCCGTGGAGGTATCAGGCACACTGAGAAGAGCTAGTAGTCTCATGGGCTTCTGGAAAACCCAGGGTGCTCAGGTCTGAGTGCCATTTTGTGGATGCACAGCTGCCCTTCTCTCCCCCCACCCAGCAGGATTCCCTGCAAGCCTTGAGATCTGAGGCCCACTGGCAGCATCTCAGATCACTAGTAGTTAGTGCATGCCCTTCTGCTGGCTGTGGTCAGCATCCGCCTTCCTCGTGGCAGTTTCCTAACCTTACCCACAGCCCCTCAGTGAGCAGTTTTTTAGGCACAATTTACTTAGGTTGAAATGCACAAATCTTGGCTGTCCATTGTTGACAGATGAATGTGCCCATGGGACCCACACCCCTATCCAATATGGAAACTTTATATTCCCCAGAACATTCTTTCCTGCCCTACCCAGTCTGTTGCCTCCCTACCCACAACAGGTAGCCAGTTTGATTTCTATCATCTAAAATCAGTCTAGAATTGTGCCATGTGTATTCTTTTGTGCCTGACTTCTGCTTGGCCAGATGTCTGAGACCTGTTCAGGTCATTGTGTGTATGAATAGCTCATCTTTTTTCATTGGTGCAGAGGATGCTGTGCTGTTGGCTTATCCATTCACCCCTGAAGGTCATTACGGTTGCCTCCTGTTTGTGATTGTGAATAGCCCTGCCACTTGTGAATAAGTCGTTTTTATTTCTCTTGGACAAATGTAGTGCAATTTCTGGGTCATATAGTAGGAATGTGTTTAACTTTAGATAAAAATTTGTTGCATTGTAATAATGTTATTTTTTAATTTTATTTATTTATTTTTAGAGAGAAGGGAAGGGAGGGAGAAAGAGAGGGAGAGAAACATCAATTCATGGTTGCCTCTCACGTGGCACCCCCAGGGACCTGACCTGCAACCCAGGCTTGTGCCCTAACCAAGGATCATACCAGCAACCCTTTGATTCACAGCCCATGCTCAATCCACTGAGCTACAGCAGCCAGGGCTGTAGTAAAGTTATTTGATTCATGTTTGGCGATTCTTGCCTGCCCTGCTTATCTGGCTCAGGGTGATATATTCCAAAGCCTGCAGGAACTTCCCAGGAGTGTTGTTTATGTGCTTATCAAGCTTGGGGAATTGAGAATGATTTTGAATCTGTTGTATACTTCTCCTTTTCCTCCATGTCCTGTTTTAAAGCAGTACATTTTTAGTTAGTGTTTAGCTATACAAATAATTGCGTTAATGTTCTTGGGACTACAGATGAGAGTCCTACTAAATTCAGAGTTTTAAATTAGCGAAAAATAATTTTTTTTTGGTCCATGTGACTCTTTGATCAAAGTATGAAATAAAGCCACTACAGAATGCCAGCCTGCCTAGGAGGCCTGCTCCTGGCTCAGTCATCATCCCCTCCTCCTCCCTCACTCAATTCCCTGCTCCCTGCAGCCCCGCTGGGACTCTACTTCTCCAGGGACACTTACTGGGAGAAGCTGTACCTGGATCAGCCAGCCGGAATGCCCCTGCTCTATGTCCATGCCCTGCGTGACACCCCTGAGGAAGTACCCAGCTTCCGCCTTGGCCAACACCTCTATAGCGTCTACGGCACACGGCTGGATGAGAACAACTGGATTCGCATCCAGGAGGACACAGGCCTTCTCTACCTTAACTGGAGTCTGGATCACAGCTCCTGGACGAAGCTTAGCATCCGAAGTAAGGCAACAGAAGCCCTGCCCCGACCCCTTCTTCTTTTCCCACAGCCAATGGCACACTTACACTAAGGCTCAGAGAGTGGACTTCTGCTGAAGAGTGAAAGAGGTTGGCCTGACTTTGTATCCAGCCTGGCAAGGGAGCCAGGGCAAATTTGGGGGTTATTGATGGTCCTTGGGCTTTCTGATGCTGCTAGCATTTTGAAGGACCTACGTGGAGGATATGGGTATTCTCTCCATGCTGGACCCAGATGACTTTACCAGTCGGGTTAACAAGGATTTAGGGCTTTGAGAGAGGTTAATAGGGGCTGGAAAAAATCCCAAGGTTTATATTTAACAAATAATCTGGAACTTTCTGAAGAAAAGCTGCCCTTGGTTCCTGGTGGGGATTTGGGTCTAGTGCCAGGGAGGAAAATGGAGTAGAAGGAAGAGTTGGCCAGATCTTCAAAGCAGAAGTCAGAGCCTAAGTGAAAGCTATGTGTGTGACCCTGGCACAGCAGGGAGGAAGGAGTGTTAAATAGAGTTTGGCCTTGTGGCACAAAACAGTGATTGTATACCCAGTAGCTCCCTAGTGGACTCTTACATCAGCCCTGAGCTTCCGTGTGTGAGTAAGGCAGGCAGCCTGTGAGTGCAAGTGGTTGGCACTACATTCAGTACCATGAATGACTGCATGCATTTGTCAAGTAAAATCAGGATTCCCAAGTAAAGAGCACACCCTAGGTGGCTCCTAAAGGAGGTGGTGTCTGAGATGGATTTTGTTTATGCACACACTTACTTGCCATCATCTTCATTCCCATCTATGGGAACTTCAAGAGCCAGGGTCCCTGGGGTAGAAGCCAGAGTAGAATTTGCTAAGGGTATCATTGCATAGAAGGCCTCTTCTGTTCATGATTGGAGAGCAACTTTATGCACCTTTTGGGTAGAGTCAGGAGAGAAATCAGTAATATAAACAGGGAAAATTTGTACAGAGAATTAGTAACTATGACAGGTGATTGGAACAATGAAAAATAGGCTAGTAAGAGGCAAAGAGAACTAATGAATACAGAAAAAGCAGATGTGAGGAGCAGCCACTACCCTAGGGCTAAGAAAGAGGGTTCAGAAAGAGTCCCCTACTCTAGCTAAGTTCTAGACCTTATTGGAAGGGTAGTCACTGTGGTGCCCCATGATGAAATTTGCTAGAAATCACACTTCTAGATGCTAGGTACTCTGACCACAGGTATATCTCTGCAGAAGTGCTCCATGATGAAATTGCCTGGGGGAGGAGGGTATGAAGGGGAGACCCACATTAGCAGAAGTGGCCCTGGGGAAGCTCCTGACCTGGTAGTAGACCAGGGAACCCCTGGTAGTAGAGGCTTAGGGCACCCCTCTTAGTGATAGAGAGGCTGGTGGGGGGCGCAGGGGAGGTGGGGGAACAGAGCAGGGACAGGGGACTTGGGGGTAGGCTTGAGACCCAGCACTCAGGGCACTTTCCTGAGGAGGAGTGAGCTGAGACCTGAATGACAAGAGGGGTGGGCCTGTGATACTCCTCTAGTCAGTAGGGGGCAAATAGGAGGTACTGGTTAAGTCAGAGAGCCCAGCAGAGCCCTGAAGACCATGATGAAGACTGGACTTTACACCAGCCCTGGAGTCCCTGCCCTGTCCCCTCTCTGTTCCACATAACCTGACAGGTATGGCTGATATCCCACTGGCCCTGACTTTTCTCTCTCTGCAGATGGCGGCTTTCCCCTGCTTACTGCCTACGTCCAGGTCTTCCTGTTGCCCACATCCCTGCGTGAGGGTGAATGCCAGTGGCCAGGCTGTGCCCGTGTGTACTTCTCCTTTATCAACACCACCTTCCCAGCATGTAGCTCCCTCAAACCCAAGGAGCTCTGCTTCACGGAGACAGGGCTCTCCTTCCGTATTCGGGAAAACAGACCTCCTGGCACCTTCCACCAGTTTCGCCTGCTGCCCATGCAGTTCCTCTGCCCCAACATCAGCATGGCCTATAGGCTCCTGGGAGGTGAGTGCTGGCCTCATGATCCATTTTTCAGTGCCCACTGTGTGCCATGTGCAGTGCTCCGAGCCCACAATGTGAGCCATGCAGTTTATTCTTCACCACCACATCATTCATTTAATACTACAGAAGTATCTATCATATACCTGCAGTGGGCCAGGCATGATTTAAGGGCTAAGAATATGACAAAACCAGCAGAAATCCTGTTTGCCTGCAACTTCCACTCCTGTGAACGATGGAAAGCACACATGTACTAGGAAATCAGGTGGCCTCTAAAAGGGGCCAGGTAGGAAGGAAAGTCAAGAAAATGTGGAGTATGGAGACTGCTGACTTCAACTAGGTGGCCAAGGAAGAAGACACTGAAGCCAGGGTAAGAGGGTGCCAGGCATCAACAGGGAGTGTTGATGTCAGACCCCATGAAGCTGGAGTACTGTGAATGACAAGGGAGAGTAGAATTGGATGAGGGCAGAGAAATTCCAGGGAAGTGGGCAGAGCTTCCCAGTGAGGGACTAGGGAATCATAGAAGAGTTTTGAGAAGGGCATTGACAGGACCTAACTTATCTTTAAAGGATTAGTCTGGCTGCTGTGAATGGTTTGGGTTGGCGTGGAGTGGTTTAGAGAGGGAAGCATGGAGAAAATTGGGAGTGTACATGAGGAATTTCTGGGCAAGAGGACGAGGACTTGGAGGAGGATGAAAGCCAAGGGGCAATGGGAAGTAGCCATGTTCTGGGCATGTTTTGAAGAAAGATCCAGCGGAATTTCTTGATGAGTTGACTGTGTGGTGTTGAGGGGAAGAGGAAACCAAACAAGGTTCCAGGATTCTACCCAAACAGCTACAAGGATTGACAACTTGACAAGATGGCCCAGCCTTCAGATGGTCCATGCTGGTCCTGGGTGGTATAGGGGAGGGGAGGGAGTTGGATCCTAGTGGAGATGAGCAAAGGCAGATGAGAAGTCATGTGAGACACCATGTAAAGACACAGACCTGGGACTCAAAAAGGGCACAGAGGCTAGACTGCTAGTATGTGGAACCTGGATTCATACCAATTTTATTGCACACACATAGTAATAATGTTAAAAAATTCTCAAAATAAAAGTAGTCATGCACCCTTCCCCATCACGTTTGGTTTGCCCCATGGCAGGGATAGCTCTTTTTGTGCAAGATTATTGCAAAAAAATATGGTTTATCATGCTGCTCATTCAGCTAAAATTTACATAACTAAATTATGTTGAGCATGTTTTCTTTTTGTAACCATCAACAGTAGAGGGAAACATTATATGATAAGCATTTTCCACATGTATAATCCATATGTTAGTATGTGGCTGTGATGTGAGAGTCTTGTGATTTTTTACCAAGTGGAGTTGACATAACCCTCCTGTGTTGACCTTCAAGCCTTTGGCATTTCCCCTTTTCTGGGTTTTTCCTGGGGGATGAAATTCCAGGACAGGCTTGGATTAAAGAGTGTGTCATTGTTGCTGGTTCTCCCCACACTGAGTTGTGAGAAGATATATGAGTTGATAAATATACAGAAGTGCCTGGTGAGAAACATGCACATTATTCTCATCCACTCACCTTCTGGTGAAGAAACAGGCACAAAGAGCTCAGCAACCAGCCTTAGCCCAGACATCCAGGAGCTATAGAGAGGGAATGCAGAATCTGCCAGTCAGAAGTATTATGTGTTAACATCAAATCATTCACCAAATGTCCTCTGTATTTGTTTTCAAGTGGTGGGATTATGACTTCCCAGAACCTCTAAAATGAGCACATATTGCTTCCATAATTTAAAAAACTAACATTTTTTCAAAAAGCAGCAAATGCTGGCAGATGGATCTCTAGCCCTGTAACCTGGCTGAGCTAGTGCCACTCCACAGCTGAGACAAGGTGGGCAAGGGGTATAGCATCCTCATAGGTGATGAGTGTGAGGACCTGATACAGGCCTCTCAGTCCCCACTCCCTTTGTCAGCATGAGAGAAGGCTGCAGCTACAGGAAAGCTCACTAACATATAGTCTCGCAGACTGTTCTTGGAGTACTGTGTCCCCTGCTTAGCCAAGCAGCGGGGAGCCCCACAGAGCCCCTCCCATGCCACCATTCCTGCTGGGCCCTTGAATAAAGTAGCTCAGCATGTCACCAGCCCAGAATCGCACTGGCAGTTCCTGGTCTGCTTGGTGTGCAGGTGAGAATCTGCCCTTCCACTGCGCCTCAGACAGCCTAGAGGTGAGCATGCGCTGGGCCCTGGACCGCGAACACCAAGAGAAGTATGAGCTGGTGGCTGCCTGCACAGTACGCTTGGGCACACGTGATGAGGACATAATGGTGCCCTTTCCTGTGACTGTGTATGATGAGGACGACTCACCGCCTACCTTCCTCAAGGGTGATGACACCGCTAGCGCCATAGTGGAGTTCAAGCGGAAGGAGGTGCCTGCCCCCACCCCATGTGCTTCTCCATTGTCTGTTGTCTGTCTGTTCAGTGTCTGTCTCTACCTCTGCCATTTATTCCTTGGTCTGTTTGGCTGTCTGTCTAGCCATCTAGCCATGAGGATGACCATCCCTCTAGTTTTTCATTTGTTGGTTATGTTTCAGGGCTTTCTGCCTGCCTCCAGGGCAAGAGCTCCCAACTGGCCCCTGACAGGGGAAGCCAGGGCCCTGGGAGCCCAGCTTTTGTCCTAGCAAGCAGACAAGGCTGAGAGCACACATCTGGGGATACATTGTGCCCCCCAGGAGGGTAGAGGATAACAGCAAGCTAGGAGGACACTTTCTTCCACCAGTACTCAACTTTCACAGTAGGGCTTTTGAGGTTCCTGGAGGGTAGCTCGGGAGTGGAAAAAGGCAGGACTGGAAAATCTGAGGGGTCAGCCCCCCAACCCAGCCTAGTCCCAACCCTCTCTGGTCACATACATGGAGTGAACTGCCACCTGCTGGGCCTTAGGCTGTCCTGCAGCAGGCCAGCTGGAGGTAGCAGTGGGAGAGTGGGTAGGTGGTATGCTGTCTTTGTTTGCCTTTCTGGGTACCCCTAGAATGGTGAGGGTGCCAGTGGGGGAAAAAACACATCTTATAAGGAAATGTCCCTGAGTCTGGCAGGGCTGCCTTGGGGTGACAGCAGGGAACCCGGTTAGCAAAGAGAGCAGAGGTGCCCTGTGACTTTGCTTAGAACCTTCCTTATAACTATCTCCAGCCTAGTGTACAGATGCTTGAAGGAAAACATTCTGAAATACACCTGGGCATCGATCCTGACTCTGCTGTGTATCGCTGAGTGATACTGAGCTAACTCTCTACCCTGTGAGGCATGGCTGCCTCAGAGGAGAATGGAGTGCTCACTCTGCTGTGTGGGGACCTGGATGAGGCCTGTCAGCAGAACACCAGGCACCTGCTCTAACACAGTCTTATAGAAAGTCTATGTATACCTATCATTTGTTACATAGGGTATATGTGGCAGAGTGGCCCAAGTAGGATGACTGGGCCAGGCTAGCAAGTGACCCTGTGGAGACTTGATCCCAAGTCAGTCTGTCCCTAGAGCCAATTGTGTGAATACCTGGTCCACCTGTAGGGTTCATGCCCTCTCTCAGTCTTATGCTAAAGGAAATCTGACTGGCACCTCCTGTTTTCTGCAGGGTACTGTGGTGGCCACACTGCATGTCTTTGATTCGGATGTGGTGCCATCATCTGGGGAGCTCCTGAGGCGGTACACAAGCACACTGCTCACTGGAGATGCCTGGGCCCTCCAGAACTTTCGTGTGGAGCACTCACCAAATGAGACCTTGGTCCAGGCCAATGGCAGCCTCATTCGAGCAACTGTGCATGACTACAGTAAGAAGGGCTGAGCATGGCCTGGCTGGGCCCCCAGGAAACTGGCAGCCCCTGTTTGTGGGCAGGAAAGCACCTTGTACACACCACCTGGCCTGGCCCTCTGAGCCCCAGGAAGCTGCTCCTTCCACTCTCTGCCCAGCCCTTTGTCTCTGCTGGGCTTGCCTCAGCCACGTTGGTGGATTTTTATAAGCTGTCCTCTCTCCCTGAACTACCCCATGGCTGACCTATCACACATTCCCATGTTGACCACACCAGTGCTCACTGCAAACACATATGTCACTGCCTGAGTCCTTCCTTGGACCTTAGTATCTATTTTGCTGCCCCTCAGGTGCCTAAGTGCCGGGGATTACTGCCCTACCCCTCTCCTGCTAGCAGCTCTCTACCAACAGCAGTTGGTGTACAGTAGCAGCTCCACACCCTTGAGCTGGAAGACCCTGAGACAATTGTCCTGTCTGGCTCCTAAAATGTACCTGCAGGGCTAGGCACCAGGTGCCGGCAGTATTCTCCCACAGCACAGGGCTTCTTTATTAACTGCTTGGCTTGCATGCCTCTCTTTCTAGTCTTTCTGCCCATGTTTTCTATGACCACCTTCTAAATATCCCACTTATACTTGGATCCTTGTCTTAGGATCTGCTTCTTGGGGAACCCAGGTCACTGGTGCCTTTACCCTTTTCTGCCTGGCCTGATTCTGTGTGTTCCACATCCTTTCCTCCACTACCAAGCCTTTTAGTTCAGGCCTCCTGCTTCGTGTGGGGGCAAACATCACCCATACCCTGGCATGCTCATTCTGTACTCTGTACCACAGCCCCCTACCTCCATCTTTCTGTCTCCATGAAGCTAAAACCACAGCGTTGGCTCATGGCCAATGCACCGAGCTATACAAGATCTAAGACTGGGATTGGGGTGGGCTGTGGAGTCCAGTGGAGTCCAGGCTCCAGTGGAGGCTGCTACTGTTGAGAGTTCTCTGGGGGAACTGGAGGGCTAGCACGTTGTTCCCAGGGCAGAGACAACCCACAGGGCTTGTTCTCAACCACAGCCTTGGTGGTGTTATATCTTTACCTTTAATGTGCCTACATATCACACATACACACACACCCCATACACACACACACCCCATACACACCACACACACATACTCCTACATACACATACTTCTATACATATACCTCACACATACATACCCTTACATACATATATACTCCATACATACTCCCACACAGATACACACATATACCTCATACACATCACATATACATTCCCTCATGTATACACACTCATACATACCACATACATACTCCACACACACACCCTCACACATGTACATGCTCCATACATACCCCCCATACAGAAACACACATATACGCCATACACAACACACATACACATTACATACACGTACAGCTGAGAAGGGCTCTCTGGACTTCCAGGTCAGTACAACAGCTAACATTTAAACAATGGTTCTAACTTATTGCCAGTTGCTAGATCTTTTATCCATATACTATGTGTGTGACAGTACCTGTTTCCACCCATGTGCATGTGTGGGCAGGGCATGCATCTGGGAGTAGGCATGCAGTGGCATGGGGCAGTCATCACCATGCCCCTACCCGCAGGGCTTGTTCTCAACCGCAGCCTCCCCATCTCAGAGAGCCGCACCCTGCAGCTGGCTGTGCTGGTCAACGACTCAGACTTCCAGGGCCCAGGGAAGGGCACCCTCCTCCTCCATTTCAATGTGTCTGTGCTGCCAGTCAGCTTGCACTTGCCCAGTGCCTACTCTTTCACTCTGAACAGGCGGGCTCGCCACTTTGCCCAGGTGAGCTTTCAGTCCACTGCCATCCTGGGAGGGAGGTTGTGGGGTGGGGAGTCTAGCTGATTGTAAGCTAGGCTAGGGGTGGGTGACACCCTATCCCTGAGTTAGTAAGTTGGTAAGTCAGTAAGTTGGTAAGTGCACAGAGTGGCCTATAGAGAGGCATGGACACGGGTCCTCTCCCTTCTTGGTATCTTTAAGACATGTTTTGTATTAATGTAAGAGCAAAACCAGGTAAATATACATATGCTAACTTGGGAAGATGTTCCAGGAAGATTAAATGAAAAAGTGGTTTGCAGAAATGTTAGTGTCACATGGCTCCATATGTTCAAAAACAAAACTTCATCAATGAGAATTTATGAACAACGGTACCTTCTGCTGGGGAATTGGGATAGGTGGAGAGCACTTCTACTTTTCTACTGTAAGTATATTTATATTTGTCAGGAGAATAATGATTAGAAGTAGAAAAAATAAGAGGAATCAGTATTTATCAAAGAAGATAAATCAGTATTTAGCATTTTGGTGAAGTTTTTTCTAGAACGTAAGCACTTTTAAAGTTACTTGAAATTACAGCAGGCGTGTGGTTTAACATGCTGCTTCCTCCCAACAGAGCAGCTGTGGATGTCATGTTTAAGGCCACGTATTATTGTCTTAGTTGTAGTTTCTGTGGTTGGTTCCCCTGACCCCTTCACTTCCAGCAGCTACCTCGATCCAGCATAGGAAGAGGAGGGCATCCTCCACCTCCCTAGTACATATCCAAACTCCCTGACTTGTCACCACCCTGGGCTTTTCTTGGAGGGAGATATCAAGGATGGTAGGATGTGACAAGGCAGTCCCCTCTTTCCCAGGAAAGAGTCAAAGAGTTTTAGCCAAAGTCCCAGGAAGGCCCCTGGTCCTTTATGAGACAGGTAACCACTGTGCATGATCATGTGGCCAGTTGCAGTGCTCTGACCAGGTTGGTGACCTGGCAGGGGTAGGCCATCCCAGCCACATGCTGTGAGAAAAGGAACTAGTGATCCCCAGGACAAAACTGGCCTGGCCAGAAACAAAAAGTATGGTACATAGGAGAGAGTCGGTCTGCCTTTGTGCCTGAATGAGGGAGTCAGTGAGGAATGAGCCAGTGTGTCAGCCTTTCCTTAGAAGGCCAGCCACTAAACCAGACCTCAGTTTCCTGTTCCTAGAAGCAGGGGTATATGGTGATATAATGGCCTCGGCAGGGCAGGGCAAGGCCAGGCATGTAGATGGGGCATGGAACATGGGGAGTTCAGGGGGTGGGGGGTTTCCATTCTCAGGTTAGCAGGGGCCTGTTCCAGGACTCAGACTGCCAAGAGTCCCTCCAGCCAATATCACAAAGCTGTTTAGCTACCCAGCTAAAGCATCTACTCTGCCCCATACCTAGGTTGGGAAAGTCTCTGTGGAACACTGCCAGGAGTTCACCGGCATCCATGTGCAGTATAAACTGCAGCTCTCTGGTGCCAACTGCAGCGCCCTGGCAGTGGTCACCTCGGTAGAGGACACCACCGGGACCCTGTTCGTGAATGACACGGAGGCCTTGCAACGGCCTGAGTGTACCCAGCTCCAGTACACAGTGGTAGCTGCTGACCGGATAACCCGCAGGCAGGCCCAGGCCCCAGTGCTTGTCACCATGGAGGGGACATGTGAGTTCCGTGGGCTTAGGGAAGGAGGGTGGGGGTGGATGAGACATGATACTGCTATGGGTTTCCCTGACACAGAAGAGACCTGGTCCTGCTCCCTCTCATGAACTGGTGGCTTCCCTGAGCCTGAGTCTCCTTCTCTATAAAATAAAAATAACACTGCACCCCACATAGCAGAGTTGAAAGGATGACAGAGCGGAGAGTACGAATCAGCTCAACCCAGAGACTACATAGTAAACAGAGCTGATCCCTATCACCACAATCAAAGCATCCGCACATGTACTTGCTTTGGGGCTGCCAGATAAAACACGTAGCGTCCTGGTTAAACTTGAATTTCAGGTAAAAAAAAAAGGGGGGGGGCATATTTTGGTGTACGTCCCATGAAATCTCTGCAGTCTCTTGGAAGACAAATTTCTAGATATATCAATAAAATATTAGGGACATACTTACACAAAGCAGGTATTCACTGTTTATCTGAAATTCAGGATTAGTTGGGCATCTCTGGTGTCCTTGGCCAGGCCTGGCCACCTCACATCCTCCCTCCATAGTATCCCAGCCCAATAGCTATACCCCCTTTGTGACTGCAGTGCCACCCCCCTCTCCAAGCGGCCCCATGACTCCCTTCACCTGGTGTTGAGTTACTCCCTCCCATTTGAGTTCGACCCATTGGGGCAGCTCAGCAAGTGCTGTCTCTGTCCATGGACGATGGGCCCAGGCTTGCTCCTGTGACCTGCCTTCTTCTACTCCTAGATATGGCTGAGGAGCCAGGCTGCCCCCTGTCCTGCGCAGTCAGCAAGAGGCGGTCTGAGTGTGAAGAGTGCGGTGGCCTGGGCTCTCTGACGGGCAGGTGTGAGTGGAGACAGGGAGATGGTAAAGGTAGGCCCCATACATAGACAGGGCCATGTGGCCAGGCAATCAAGAGGGATGATAATAACCAAGTGAAAACAGGATCTGTGCAGGTCCTTCTCAATCCTTATCTATTCCCCAGAGCTTGATCCCACCATGGCTCCTAATGCTTGGAGGTGGGCATGAGTTCAGGAAATGGGTGGACATTCAAGCTGTCCATTGCCAACAGAACAAAGGTCCTCAGGGCTGGAATCCCTTTTGACTTGGGGAGGTCTGGGCCAAAGCTGAGACATGCAGTAAACAAAGAGGCTCTACCTGGGAGGTCCCAGGCCAGAGAACAGGAAGAACCTAAACTGGCTTAGGTGTGAAGAACAGCTAACTCCAAGCTGCAACCACCACTATGACGGTCCCTCTCATGGTGCAACTTTGAGATCAGCTTAGCGTTGTTTGGACTCTTCTGGTCCCCTGGGTGTGAGGCAGGCACAGCACTGGGACAGCTGGACCCTCCTTCCCTCATCACCCAGACTGCCTGTGCATTCAGGACCTAGGCACTTCTCAAGGGTGCCCCTGCTGGTGAGGCTGCATATGTGGTTTTCCTCTGCTCAGGCCTTGGAGGGGCAGGGTTGGCCCTTAGGGCCTACGGTACTGCCCTTCTGGCTCTAAAATTCTGTTCAAGGCTGTGCCACCTTGAGTCAGTGACCACCTTACAGTGCATTTTAGGAGTGGCACCCCTGTGTAGCAGTGACCAGCCCACTGTGTGTTGCAGGTATATCCAGGAACTTCTCCACCTGCTCCCCCAGCATCAGGACTTGCCCTGACGGCCACTGTGATGCTGTGGAGATCAGAAACCACAACATCTGCCCCCAGGACTGCCTCCGTAAGCACCCTTTGGGGCCTACCTAGCCCATGTGAGCTGGGACAGGGCATAGGGAGGTTGGATGGCAAATAAGAGGCTTGAACTCCTCCTGCAATTCAGCCAACCCAACCATGTTCCTGGGTTTTATGTGCCGGCCTTTTCTTAACATTTTATTTAATGAAGAGCTGTCTCCCTCACAAAATATTGGAGCTGGGTGCCCTGACCCACACTTCACTGTCACCATGGCTACTCACAGGGGTACAGTTCTTTGCCCCCCAGTCTGCTGGTCACCCCTGCTGTCCCTTCTCTTTTTCTGAAAAGCAGCCATGTGTGGGCCTTAACAAAGGCCCCAGGTAGCCTATGGGCTCCTCCTTCCATCCACTGTAACCAGGGAACTGGCTTGGGAATAGGTCATGCCAAGACTCCTGTCCAGATGATCTGGACTTCTGAGCTCATTACCAGCCCCCCCACCCCTCAACTTCCCACCCTGGGTGCGAGCAGTTGACATGAGGTAGGGAGGGACCTCTCACACTCTTGTCTGGGTAGTGCTAGCTATTCAGGTCACCCAGGAGGCTAAGTAGGCTTCCTCTGTCACCAGGGGGCGGCAGCATCATTGGTGGGCATGAACCAGGGGAACGCTGGGGGATTAAAGCCGGCTTTGGTAACTGCAACTGCTTCCCTGAGGAGAAGAAGTGCTTCTGTGAGCCAGAAGACAGCCAGGGTGAGTGGGCCAGGGCCACATGTGGGGCAGGGCTGTCTGTACTTCCCTGCAAGCCAGGGAGGAAAATGCAAGAAAGCAATTGAAACCCAGGAGACCCTCATCCTTACCTCTGAGTCTCAGTTCCCCCATCTTTGCAGACAAGGAGCTGGATCAGGGCCTCCATATAGTTTAGTGCCTTATGACGCAAAGGTTCTATGAGGTTAGGCTGGGAAATTAGTTCTTCCACCAAATAACTCAGTGTCTGCTCAGATTGTCTTTGTGCAGGGTCCTTGGCTTTGTCCCTGGCACTGTTCAACTGGGACCCCACGCTCCCAGCCAGAACCTCCAGGTGCTCCTTGTGGGACATGTGTGGTGGGCAGCATGGGCCCCACTGAGCACATGGGGAGATTTCCTGCTTGAGCCCAGGGACACTTTTCTGGTATTTGAGTTGTTACTGCATGGCCTTAAGTCTTGAGCCACTTTCCTCCCCTCTCCCCCCACTTTTTATAAAGAAAACACAAAAGATATTGGAAACATAGAGGAAGAATTTTACCTCTCCGTGGCCCTCCAGGTTGAGCTGACTTCAGAGCAGTGACTGGCAGCTGGTGCTGGTGCTGTGGGTACTACTTCTGCTGTGTGGCCTCAGGCAGGCTGCTGACACTCTCTGTGTTGCTCTTTCCTCTGTAAGAAGGTGATACAGTCTCCAGATAAGGGAAACTTCACTAACAGTACCTGCCATGCAGCCAGTGCTGTTAGAGTTTGTAGTTATTCTCATACTTTCATGCCAGCAGCACTTGCCAGGCCACTCATAGTTTGTCACAGCAGCCACTTCCCAGTTGCTGTGGGCATGGCAGGCTAGAGAATGATGCCATGCCGGCTCTTGTTGTGATATGGGGGAACCCTCCTGGACCATTGTCCCTTAAGGCCACCCCTACCCACAGATCCACTGTGTGATGAGCTCTGCCGTATGGTGATTGCAGTGGCTGTGCTCTTCTCCTTCATTATCTCTGTGCTACTGTCCACCTTCTGCATCCACCGCTACCACAAGAATGCCCACAAACCACCCATTGCCTCGGCTGAGATGACTTTCCGTCGGCCAGCCCAGGCTTTCCCGGTCAGCTACTCCTCATCCAGCGCCCGCCGGCCCTCACTGGACTCCATGGAGAACCAGCTCTCTGTGGATGCCTTCAAGATTCCGGTGAGGTTCCATATCTGGCTGCCAGAGGCCCTGCAGGTGACACTGGCCTCTGGGAGATAGAAAGGAGAGGGGGGCAAGCAGCTAATGCATGAGCATTCCAGTAGCCACCCTACTTCCTTGAAATGACATCCAGGGAAGGTAGAAGGCCATGGGGAAGAGAACATGGAATCAGGTAACAGAGTGGAGACTGATGGACTTTAACCCAGGTGGACTGAGATTTGGGTTCTGAGGACACAGTGAGTTCTGACAGGGAGATCCTGCAGATGTGCCAGGGGATTGGGGGCCCCAAGGAAGAGTATGGATTTTTCTCAAAGAGTGGGACCCCTGGAGGTTTGGGGTTGCTCAAAGGAGGCCTATGGTCTGCCTTCATTTTCATAAGATTCTCCACTGGGGAGTCTATAGGGTGGGTACAGAAGTGAGAGCCCAGTAATGAGGTACTCTTTTTATTCAGGTGAGAGATGGCAGCAGGCAGGAGCTTGGTCAAGGTGGAAGCAGAGAAGAGAGTCCACCTGTGGCATGGAGGGTGGGCCGCTGAGGGGTGAGCCACCTCTGGGGAGCCAGGCCCCTTGACTCTGTGACTGGCCAGCTGACAGAGTGCCAGCCAGACCCAGAAGTTGTCCAAGTCCCCCTCTCAGTGGCCACCAGGGTCTGTGGCCACCCAGTGTTCCTGAGAGCTCCCATACCATCTAAGTCACCCCTTGACCTGCAGTACCCCTTAGTCTGACTGAAAACTGTTGGAGGATCTAGAAACTACATTTTTAAAAAATATATTTTACTGATTATGCTATTATAGTTGTCCTATTTTTTTCTCCCTTTATTCCCCTCTGCCCTGCAATCCCCCTCCCACCAGCAGTTCCCCCTACCCTTAGTTCATGTCCATAGATTGTATGTATAAGTTCTTTGGCTTCTCCATTTTCTATACTATTCTAAATCACCCCCTGTCTATTTTGTACCTACCACTGATGCTTCTTATTCCCTATACCTTTTCCCCCATTCTCTCCCATCCCCCTCATCTGCTAAACCTCCATGTGATCTCCATTTCTGTGATTCTGTTCCTATTCTAAATGTTTGCTTAGTTTTTTTTTCTTTTTGTTTTTCTTTTTTAAGTTCAGTTGTTGATAGTTGTGAGTTTGTTGTCATTTTACTGTTCATATTTATGATCTTCTTCTTCTTACATAAATTCCTTTAATATTTTATATAATAAGGGCTTGGTGATGATGAACTCCTTTAACTTGACCTTATCTGGGAAGCACTTTATCTGTCCTTCCATTCTAAATGATAGCTTTGCTGAATAATCTAGGTCATAGGTCTTTGCCTATCACTTTGAATACTTCTTTCCAACCCCTTCTTACCTATAAATTTCTTCTGAGAAATCAGCCAATAGTCTTATTGGAACTCCTTTGTAGGTAACTCCTCTTCTCTTGCTGCTTTTAAGATTCTCTCCTTATCTTTAATCTTGGCTAATGTAATTATGATGTGTATTGGTGTGTGCTTCCTTGGGTCCAACTTCTTTGGAATGCTGTGAGCTTCCTGGACTTCCTGGAAGTCTATTTCCTTTGCCAGATTGGAGGAGTTCTGGGGGAGTTCTCCTTCATTATTTTTTTCAAGTAAGTTTTCAATTTATTGCTCTTCCTCTTCCCCCTCTGGCACCACTACCATTTGGATGTTAGAATATTTAAAGTTGTCCTGGAGATTCCTCAGCCTCTCCTCATTTTTTTTGAATTCTTATTTCTTCATTCTGTTCTGGTGGAATGTTTGTTTCTTCCTTCTGGCCCAAATCATTGATTCCAGTCCTGGTTTCCTTTCCATCACTGTTGGCTCCTTGTACATTTCCCTCTATTTCACTTTTCATAACCTTTACTTCTTCCTCTATTTTGCGACCATACTCAGCCATTTCTGTTAGCATCCTGATTAGCAGTGTTTTGAACTCTGCATCTGATAGGTTGGCTATCTCTTCATTGCTTAGTTCTATTTTTGGAGTTTTGATCTGTTCTTTAATTTGGGGCATATTTTTTTTTTGTCTTGGTGTGCCTATTACAAAAGTTGTAAGGAGTGAAGTCTTCGGTATTCACCAGGGCAGGGTAACCCTGTGTTTTGGTGCTATATGGGGAGGAGGAATCAGAGAAGGAACAGTACCACTTGCTGGGCTCTCAGCTGTCTTTCAGTCACTTACCCCACTACCCACAAGCAAATTGGGCCCTTCTGGTAATAATTCCAGGGTTGGTAGGTTTGTGTACAATCTAGGACTCTGTGGGTCTCTCCAATGAACTCTCCTGTGAGGCTGGTTATTTCTCCCACCACCATAACCCCGACAGGTTTTTCCAGTCATAGGTTATAAGGCTATGTTTCTCCATGCTAGAATCCTGAGTCAGTGGTCTGTCTTGCTCCCCAGTTGTTCCTCCCAGTTTATCGGCATGCAAATGTGGAACTGCCTGGTCTGCCAGCCACCGCTTTGCTGGCCCCAGTCCGCCAGCTGCCACCAGTTGTTGCCTTACCTGCCTGCCCGATCCTCCAGTTGCCACCTTGCTATGCATCCTCTTCTCCCGGTTGTCTGTCTCTGCTCCTCCTACCCGTCTGGATAAATGTTCCTTCTTTAAGTCCTTGGTTGTCAGACTTCCATAGGGTCTTATTTTCTGGCAGTTCTGGTTATTTTTTGTTTTCAAATTAGTTGTCTTTTTTTTTTTGGTTGTGTGAGGAGGCAAATGTATTTAACTATGCCTCCACTTTGGCCAGAAGTAGAAACCATGTTTTGGGAAAGACTTAAGAAAATGCTCTCAGAGTGGAGGGTACATGGAAACAAGTCCCACCACAAGGCTGGGAAGGAAGAGTTCTGTGTGTGTACCTCCAGGTATCTCCAGGCAGGAAGTTCAGTATCCAGTGGCTACATGGCCCTGGCAGTCTCCAGCCAAGGCTGGAAGGTAGCTTGGGTTTGTAGGAGGAGCCTTTCCCCTTAGTGATGGTTTGGGCTATCAAGGCATTTTGCAGGTGCAGTGGCCACTGCAGTCTCCCTTCCAGCTTTCCTAGTTCGAACCACTTAGCAGATGGAAGGCCTGCAACCTGAGCCAGCAGCATCTCAGCTTCCACTGTAGGCCTCTGGAGTGAGCCATGTGATTCTTTTATATATACTGGTAGTCACGTCCTACCCAGAATACAGAGCAACCAACACACAGCCTGAGACCCAAGGGCCATACTGATAGCTCTGAGGCCTCAAACATGTTACTCAACCACTCAGCCTCAGTTTACTCATATATAAAGTAGGAAGAATGATATTTAATATTTTTAAGAAAATCAAACTGGTGATAGCCACATATGTTCAGCATGGTCTCTGTGTAGTAAATGAAGTTATCCAGTCCAGTGTGGAGGTGAGGATACCAGGGCAGTGATGATACTGTTGTCAACTCTGACCCTGACTTTGATTTCCTAGGGAACCTGAGACGACACCAGGATACCCAGTAGCTGGCTGGAAGGTGCTTCTGGCCAGAGGAAGCTGCTTCTGTACCCAAACATTAAACAGCATAGTTTTGGCCATTCAGGGGCAAACACATTCTCATCAGTGCCATCTCTATGGGTTTGGCAAGCCTGGTAGCGCACATTGTGAGCAGGTCCCAGAAGCCATGCTCAGCTGCAGGGAGACTTGGAGAGATGGATGCCCAGTTCTGGAATAGGAGGGAAGAGTCCAGACAAACTTCAGCATCCCAGTCAGAATTCAAGTATACAGGGCAAGCTGAGTGCCTGAGAAGGCATCCTAGAGTGGCCTTGAGTGTGTGGACAAGACTTTAGTAGGAATGCAAGGTGTGTGACAGGGAGCATGATATGCAGGTGTGTGCAGGTTCAAGATGATGGCCAATTCCATAGGAGGAGCAGCCTCTTCCACACAGCTCTGTGGAGGTTCCTCAGGAGCATAGTAGTACCTGTCCAGAGGCTGCCACACAGGGAAGTTGCTCTAGACACTTTCACTTGTAGGTGCGGATTCTGTGCTGGGAGAAAACTTGGGCCACTGGTGCCAATTCAGTCTTCTGGGCATCTCCAGAGAGAGCATACCTGGGATGGGGCTGTAGCTCAGTCAGTGACTTGTGGGCCTGGTGTCTAAAGCAGACCCAATGCCAGAAGAATTGGTCCCGACTCCCACAGAAGAAACTATGCTCCCACATGAGTACCTTTATTGCAGAGTAAGCTCTGAATACCTTCTTTGGGAGACAAGGACATGGGCCCAGGGTAGCCCAGGGTATGTTCAGTAAAACAGGGTACAAGCATCCAGAGTCTATACCAGTCCATGGCAACACCTGCCTTGCCCTGTGGAGACCTGTCATGGAATGACACCTTAGGGCCCAACTGTGGGATCCTGCCCTTATCAACATGAATGACTGTTATCTACTGGTTCAAATTATGGTCAATTCTCTGCAGAGTGGAGCTTGTTCATGGGTCTTGCCTTATTCCTTTTTTCTTATCCTCACCATCTTCCTCTCTTCATTTCTTCTCTTCCTTCCTTCAACCCCAATATAGGAGGATCCAAAATGGGAATTCCCTCGGAAGAACCTGGTTCTTGGGAAAACTCTGGGGGAAGGAGAATTTGGAAAAGTGGTGGAAGCAACAGCTTTCCAGCTGAAAGGCAAAGCAGGATACATGACTGTGGCTGTGAAGATGCTTAAAGGTACCTGTCCAGACAGCACACACAGGTAGTTCTGCCATACACACCTGTGGAAGCCCCAAGGAGTAGATGAAGCCAGTATGCTGGCAGCTGTCCTGACACCTGATCAAGAGCCTCCCATGGTTGTCTTGAGTAGATGAAGTCTGGGGGCCCCACCTATCATAGGTGACATGGGTCAGGGTGGTTCCTGAAGGAGGGCGAGGACTTACCTCCCTTAAGACATTCTAGAGTGGTATTGCTTTGATACCAATGTTGGGTAAAGATCTGATTTTTAAAAAATTTAAGAGCCCTTTTGGTTTGGAATTGATAGTTCTTCCCACCCCACTCTGCCCAATTCATTTCTGTCAGTGATCTGACTGCTGGGGTTCTGGTGAGAAGACCACCTGAGAGGACTGGCCCTACCCCCAGAGTCCCTGGAAGACTGGCCCTCCCCAGTCTTGCTATGAGTGATCAGTTGTGCCACAACTTGGCTCTGAGTGGTCACACAAACACACATTCATGTTTTTCCACAGAGACTAGGCAGATGGCCCTCTGCTGTGGCAGGGCTCTGACCCAAGTAGACTGACCCAAAGTCCCAGCAGCAGTGTAGTGGGTGTATTGGGTTTGTTTATGCATGCACAGATTCTAGTGCAGCAGTCATGGGGCCACTTATTACAGTGCTTCTGGATGCTTCCCCAGGCCCTCAGACTGGGGTCAACCCTCACCCAAGAGAACCCACACCTTAAGAGGGCACAGTGATCTCCCATGTGTGATACAGGGTGTCCTGATTCCTGATGTGCAATTTCCTCTAGAAGCTGTCCTCTCACTTCCAGAGAATTCTGCAGCCAGAGGTAGGGCATGGCACAGATGGGCAGTGAGCCATGGGACTCTGAGCCAGGAGAACTGTTTAGCCACAGCTTCTCACACAAAAACCTCCACACCAGGCTCCTGGTGAGAGACCAAACCCAGCTTCACCCACTCTCAGGATACACATCCTCCTCATGGTGAGAGGACTTCTGTTAAATCTTGTGATCTTTACCTTCCTCCAGGGCCTTGCCTCCAGTTGGTGAGTGCTTGGTCATTGGGTGTTTGGGGACAACAGGGAGTCACCTTACCTTTCCAGAAAGATTAATGAGAGGAGTCTCTGTACATTCCTGTCTTTGGAAGATGGCAATTGCAAGGAAATTACTCCACTTACACATAGCCTAGCCCTGGGAGGCTGTTCATGGAGAGATCCTATTTACATGGACTTTGGGTCCTCAGGTTCTTATTCCCCAGAGGTGGAAGAAGCCAATCATCCTATGGGATGAGAGTAACCCCAAGCTGTGGGATCCTGGGGTAAGGTGTTTCAGAAGGAGATAATGAGTCCTTGCAGAGTCCCAGTGTGGGTTAATGTGACCCTGCATGGTCACAGAAGGGGTCTTCAGGGAGATGGGTTAGCAACCTTCTTTATTTACATGTGTTTCAGAGAATGCCTCCCCAAATGAGCTGCGGGACCTACTGTCAGAATTCAACCTCCTGAAGCAGGTCAACCACCCCAATGTCATCAAACTGTATGGGGCCTGCAGCCAGGATGGTAAGGCCAGCCACAGGATAGCAGCTCCCTGCCACAAGCCAGGAACTCTGGACTGCCTCACTCTTCTTCCTCCCCCTCCCCATCCTCTTCTCTGGCCTTTATTCTCTGTCTTCCTGGAAGCATGGTCTCTGGCTCTGGCTCCTGGCTAGAGCCTCCTATATCAGTGAGAAGGGTAGGAGGGGCTGCTGCAGGAGTGCCTGCATGAGGTCACTGCTCTGGGAGCCCTAGGCCTGCTGGGGCTGCCCGAAGGTCTCTGGTAACATTCTGGTTGTTACCACCCTGCTCCAGGCAGAAGCCCAGACAAAGAACTCCAAAAATGGATAGTGCCTTCTAGGAACATATGGGGGACTAGCCATGCCATGATCTCTAGGTGACCCCAGCCCTGCATGACAAAGGCATTGGCACTGTTTCTCACATAAGGACACAGGAGACCAACCATCAGGGGCCTCTCACTGTTTATGCACATGTGTGTGTTGGGGGTGTGAGGGGACAGGAAGCCAATAGGCAGAGGACAGCAGGGATGCTTGTCCTAGGATTGGGTGTAGAATGGGAACAGAAAGCATGTGGGCCATGTGCAATCCAAACTCTGCCTCCATCAATCATTCCCAGGCCATGCTATGGCAAGACCAAGGATACAGAAAGGCTTGACATCCTAGCAGCAGGGGTGTACATCCCCAGGAAGCACTGAGTGCAGTGGCCTTCTGCCTTCGGCACTCTGGGATATGGTCATGCTCAACCATCCAGGCAGTGGCTTCAGCACTGGCCTCACGGGGTGGAGAGCAAATGATGTGAGAATGACCTGGGACTCACCATATTTTGCCATGATGATGCACTGCTATGTACAATGCACACACACATTTTTGGCCCAGACTGTCAGGGAAGAAATCTTTCATTTTAATTTTTTAATTTAATGTTTTATTTATTTATATTTAGATACTTGTTTTTGTATTATAAAGGAATTTTAGCATTTATTTTTTAACATTATGGTACAAGAAATTTTATGTAACAAATAATTACAAAACACAAGAACAGATAAAAGGCATTTTCAGGTACTACCCATGTATAATGCACATCTTTATTTTTCCCTCAAAAATTTGGGCAAAATAGTGTGTATTATACACAGGAAAATATGGTAAGTCATGGAGCTGCCCAGAACCCAGACATTTGCCACTCAGAACAGGGCTGTGTCCATCTGCCTACTTACTGGTAGGGTGCAGAGCTGTTCTGAGAAAGCCTGCATCCCCTCCTTCCTGTGCTGTGGGAGGTGCCAGAGTTGGCTTGACCTCTAACTGCTCAGGACTTGGCAGGCAGCCAGCCCACAGTCCCCTCTGCTCCCAGGGCCACTTCTTCTCATCGTGGAGTATGCCAAGTATGGTTCCCTTCGGGGCTTCCTGCGAGAGAGCCGCAAAGCAGGTCCTGGCTATGTTGGCAGCAGAGGCATTCGCAACTCCAGCTACCTGGACAACCCAGATGAGCGGGCCCTGACCATGGGTGACCTCATCTCCTTCGCTTGGCAGATCTCACGGGGGATGCGGTACCTGGCTGAGATGAAGGTGTGTGCTGCCCCAGCCCTCACCTCTACTGCCTATGATGAGCCTGGGTTTTAGAGGTCCCTGTTATTATTGTCCTTGCAGCTTGTTCATCGGGACTTAGCAGCCAGAAATGTCTTAGTAGCTGAAGGGCGGAAGATGAAGATTTCGGATTTTGGCCTGTCACGGGATGTGTATGAAGAGGACTCCTATGTGAAAAGGAGCAAGGTACCAGGTTCCAGTTCTAGGATGTGCTGGCTTGAAGTCCTCGGCTGGGTGGGGTAACAGTCAGAGTGCCCACAGGATGGAGACAGAGCCCTTAGAATACCTGGAGAAGATCAAGCGGATTTTTAGAGTATAAACTTCTAGCCCTCATCTCTAAATCCTTCCCTGATCTTGGGTCTCCAAAGACCCAGTTTAGGACTGATCCCTGAGTCTGTTCCTTCTCTTCCTAAGGACAACATCTGTCCTTCCTGAGCTGGGCCGTGAAGCTTCTGTTGCTTTTAATCACTATCATTTTTGAAGGTCACCTAATGCTTCAGAAATAGCCATCCTCTTCTCCACAGTGTCCTTTTCCCTTCTACAGAATAAAGGTCACTGTTTTGTTTTTGTATAATTTAGCTGTTTTCCCAGAGAAGAGTGAAGGGCTGTTCTTTGCAGGAAAGAATGAAGCATATTACAGGTGGGGGTTCCCCTGAGACAGTGGCCTGGGAATCCCTGGTTGGGCGAGTTTGGAAGGTGTAAGGAGGGCCCTAGAGATGGGATCCAAGACTCATTGTAGCATCCTCAAAAAGCTTTCTCCAAATCTCTGAAGTAGGTGGTTGGGCCTCTCTGGGGGAATCTGGTCCATGTCATTGGCCAGTTTCCTTTGGCATTTGTCTTGGCCCTCTCAGTTCTGTTGCCCACTTAGCCCCTCTCCTGCAGCCTCCCTATGACAGGCAAGACAGGGCCCACTCACAAGCCATTTGAGTCACAACTGACTTGACATTCAGAACAGATGCTGCTAAAAAAAAACACTGAAAGTAACTGCATACACTTCACCTTCACTCTGAGAGTGGGGTGAAGCCCTTATGTTGCATTGGGCTGTAAGGACAATGTTTCATTTTTTCTGGGATTTCCGTTGTGATATCATATCTCAATGCTGCCAAAGGGGAAGTAGAGAGGGGCTACTCTACACCCTGTGAAGGGATATGGACAAAGCCTTCCTGTTGTTGCACTGATCCTCCAAGAAGGCTCTGTGTCACAGAAAAGAAAAATACAAAGAGTCTAAACACAGGGCCTTGGAGAGCACAGGCTGCAGGCAGCATTGTTACAAACATGTGCCCCAGAAATAGCCACACTTCATTAAGGACATGAATCCTAAAGAATGCTTTAAAGAAAAAGAAATTACAATAAATGCTGCATTAAAATTCGGTGCACTAATTTTTTTATTGATTTGTACCTGAAGACTTAGCTACTGAAAAGCTATTTATCAACTTGCATTAGGAACGCTTCTGGTCAGGATGGCAAAATAAGTAAATTATGCTTGCCTCTTCCCCCAATCACATCAAGATTACAACTAAATTATAGAACAATCACCCTTCAGAACCACCTGAAGAGACTATAACCAAGAATGTAAAGAAGTAGCCACATTTGAAACTGGTAGGAGGGGCAGAGTTGCAAAATGAGCTTGTGTCATACCCATGTGTGGCAATTAAGAATCAGAAGGGCCATCTCAGCTATGGAGGTCCCCACTGAGGAGTAAGGGGTCTCATCCCCACACCAGGTTCTCCAGCTCAGATCACCAGTGCCAGGAAAAGGAATTGCCACAACAGATGACTGTGAAAATTGGTGGGGATTTCTTTCAGGTGAGATAGAGGGGCTGGTGTAGACCCAGGAGTCCTTGTAAAGGGCCCAAGCACAGATTCACTCACTCATAAACACTCACCCTAAGCTCCAGAAAAAAGATAACAGCTCAAAAACTGCCAGTGATAAACAGGGAGGAACTGAATTGTCTGGTTTCAGAGCAAGGGTAGGAGGGGCAGTTCTCTCTAGGAGAAAAGTGCCTGCAAGCATCATTGGTGCTTTATGGAGCCATCCATCAACCCAGCCTACAAGTGCAGCCTGGCACAAAGTCTGAGTCTCCATTAGCCAGTCTACTATGGTTTCCATCCTGCCCTGATGATTCTCTTATACCCTGCCTGACCTGAATCTCTTTCAGAGGCTAATCCACACAAGTTGCCAGCCTGTGTTTGCACTGCAGAATTTTCTAAAATCTCTCAAATGTCCACAAACCCAAATAACAATTTCCTGGCCTCAATGTGCCCCAAACCTCTTACTATGTGACCCCAACCCTGGTAGTAGTGGTAACTGGCCTTGGTTCCCAGAATAACCACTCTGAGATGCCTCCAAGCCCAGAACAGGCAGCTACCAACCAAAAGCCACTTTGTAGCTCCTACCAAGTGGCTCCAGGCCAGACACAGGCATCAGCTGACCTTGGCCTGCACTGAAGCCTCTCCAAGAGGCCCTCAAACCAACACACCTGGTGGCTGACTTCATACCACACCAGAACACCACCAATTGGCACTACAAACATCATACCCAAAAGGTAAACTAAGGAGGTGCCTGAGCCTCACTATGGCAAATCTCACTCCTGGGGTAAGTCCCTGCACAGTAGCTTGTCTACTGTAGTCATGGCCAGTCATCACAGCTCATCAGCGTGAGGGTCATTCCTACCCACTTACATGCCAATGGCAATCAAGGCTCAACTACAACAGGAGAGCACAAAAATCCACACAAGGGACACCCCAAGAACATCTAACTCAGGTAAACAGGGAGACTGTGCCAGAAGGTCCCACAGGACACCTACTACATAAGTCCACTCTGCCAAGACTGGGAGACATAGATCTGCCTAATAGAAACAAACACAGGGAGGCTTTCAAAATGAGACAGATATGCCCCAAATGAAAGAATGGTGCAAAACTCCAGAACCAAAACTAAACAAATTGGAGGCAAATAATCTACCAGATAGAGAATTCAAAACAAGGGTTATAAGGATGCTCAATTGAACTTAGGGGAAGAATAGATTATCTCAGTGAGAACTTCAACAAAGAGAAAAGAAACATAAAAGAAGAGATAAAAACAATTAAAAAACAGAAATGAAGAATACCATAACTGAAATGAATACATTAGATGGAGTCAACTCCAAATTAAATTAAGCAAAGGGTTGGATCAGCGATTTGGAAAACAAGGGATCAGAAAGCACCCAATCAGAACAGCAGAGAGAGAGAGATCTCAAACAAGGCTACTTTAAGGGATGGGACCTCTGGGACAACATCAAGCATAACAACATACATATCATAGTGCTACCAGAAAGTGGGGAGAGGTAGTAAGCAAGGGATTGAGAACCAATTTGGAAAAATAATGACTGAAACTTCCCTAACCTGTTGAAGGAAAAAAGACACAGAATTCCAGGAAGCACAGAAAGTCCCAAGTAAGATGAACCCAAAGACACATTTTAATTAAAATACAGAAGGTTAAAGACATAGAGAGAATCTTTTTTTAAAAAGCAAAATGAAAGCAGTTAATTACCTGCAAGGGAACTCCCATAAGACTGTCAGCTGCGTTCTCAACAGAAACTTCGTAGGCCAGAAGGGATTGATATGAAATATTCAAAGTGATGAAAAGCAAAATCTACAACCAAGATTTTTCTACCCAGCCAGGCTACCATTTAAAATCAAAGGAGATAACAATCCTCCCAGACAAGAAAAAGTTGAAGGAGTTTGCCACCACCAAACCATTATTACAGGGAATGTTATAGGGACTTTTTGAAGAAGGAGGAGGAGGAGGAGAGGAGGAAGAGGAGAAGAAAATAAAAAATACAAATAAAAAATCTCACTGACAAAGGCAAACATACAATAAAAGCAGTGGATCAACCCACACTAAAGCTATGACAAAGGTTAAAAAAGCAAAAGTAGCAAGATCATGTGT
Organism: Tonatia bakeri; assembly: GCA_004024845.1. Taxonomy (NCBI): domain Eukaryota; kingdom Metazoa; phylum Chordata; class Mammalia; order Chiroptera; family Phyllostomidae; genus Tonatia; species Tonatia bakeri. Next base: position 95,770 of record PVIA01005608.1, read on the forward strand.
AATTACAATAAATTAAAGGATACACACAAACACACAAAAGAAGTAAAAATGACAAAAACATAAATATGGAAGGGGTGAGTAATAATGGTAGTGATTAAAGGATGTGTTCAAATTTAAGTGACCATCAACTTAAAATAGACTGCTATAAACATAGCTTGGAACATATGAAGCACATAGTAACCACAAACCAAAAATTCAAGAGATACAAGAAAGAGAAAGTAATCCAAACACAACACTGTAGAAAATCATTAACATACAAGAGAAGCAAGCAAGAGAACAAGAAAGGAATAGAGAAGCACTAAAAAACAATCATAAAATAATAAAATGGCAGTAACTACATACCTGACAATAATTGGTTTAGATGCAAATGGATTAAATGCTCCAATCAAAAAATGAATGGATAAAGAAGAGGTGATATATATATATGCAATGGAATATTACTTGGTCATAAAAAGAATGAAGTCTTAACACTTGTAACAACATGGATGGACCTAGAGAGTATTGAAGTAAGTGAAATAGCTTGGACAGAAAGACAAATGCTATATTATTTCACTTACATGTAGAATCAAAAAATAAAAAAAAAATAAACTAACAAACAAGACAGAAGCAAACTCATAACAAGGTGATGGTTGCCAGATGGGAGGAGGGTTAAGGGACTGCGTGAAGAGGTGAAGGGATTAAGAAATACAAATTGGCAGCCACAGAATAGTTTCTGGGATGTAAATTATGTACAGCACAGGAAATACAGTCAATAATATTGTAATAACTGTGTGGTATCAGATGGGTACTAGACTTATCAAGAAGATCATTTTGTAAGGTATATAAATGTCTAACCACTATACTGTCCACCTGGAACTAATAAAATATTGAATGCCAAATTTGGCTGAAAAATAAGAATTTTAAAAGTTGCATTGGAAATGATTCATTAAGTCTTACCCTAGTACCGCTGCAGTGGGGGGCACTGTTCTAAAGGATGCTACAAGGGCTCTGGCATAAAAGGGAATAAACAGCCTCAAGGCACATAAACAGATCTGTTCCCTCAGAGCTTCTCACAAGAGCCCGTTGTGTGTTAGTTTGCATCAGAAGTCTCCCAAACTCATTCACCCTCGGATATCAGGGTAGCTCTTACTGGATGGTGTCCTTGGCCCATCAGTTGGGCAGTAGCACCCAGGATGCCTCAGAGATACCCAGATGTGGCCTAGAGGACCTTCCTTGGGCTTGATATCAACTCCTTGGGTTTCTTCTCAGCAGGAATAGGATATATGACAAGCAAGCCCTGTGTATCCGTGGGCAGACTACCTCTGTCATCTCAACCATGCCTGGAAAAGCTAGGCTAAATCTCTGGCCCCTCTGAAGCTGTGCTACCAGTTGTGTACCCAGGAATATTCTGGGTGTCATTACTCAGTACCCCACAGAGCTGGAAGTACCTGGAATAGGGCCACTCCTCTCCTCTAGTTCAAAAGGTGTCTGAGCAACATTAATGCCCTTCTTTCATCCCTTTTTAGGGTCGGATTCCAGTCAAATGGATGGCAATTGAGTCTCTTTTTGATCATATCTACACCACCCAAAGTGATGTGTAAGTGTGGGTGTTATCTTCCTGGGGTGGAGATTACATGTGAAAGGGACTATGATACTTGTCTGGGCAGCTCAGCTAAGGAAAACTACAGGCCCTGAGTGCCTCTCAGTTCATGCCACCCACCTGCAGTGATCCCCCAAAAGAGAGGGAATTTCATGTCTTCATTGAGCAGATGACAAGGGCCCAGGCAGTAGTTCTGAAATCCACAGTAGCATTCATGAGAGCAGTGAGCAGTGACTGCAAATACCTTTCTCTTCCGCCTCTTCTCTTCCCCCTTCCTCTCCCCTCCCTTCTGTGGGAGGCTTAGTGACACCCAGGTCCAATCAAACAGTTCCCATCCTGTGGACCTGAGCAGGACTGGGCTCAGGCAGGGGCCCTGGGATTGGTCCCTACTACAGGTAGAAATGACATTGAGTAAGTTTGAGGCTGCTATGCCCCATACTGCTCAAAGACAGGAACCAAAACTCAGTCTTCCAGGTCAAATTACAAACTTGGTAATTTTCAAAAACACAATAGATTTGTTTCTTCTAAGTGTTCTGACATCAACAGACATGCATATCTGTTAAATCTGAATAAAGTGGGCTGTGACAAGGCAGTTCCTGTAGTATTAAACTGTTTTCTGATTATGGAAGTTGACTATAAGGCAATCAGAAAATTTAGAGTAAAGCATAATGAAGAGACTGAGTCACTCGGATCCCTGAGTAACTGCTGCAGGCCTTCGTAAGCACAGCCTTCTAGTGTTTTCTGTGGTGTGCAGGTATTTCCTCTTTATCATTGTAAGTGGGCTCATGTGATAATGCTATTTTGTGATATAATTTTGTTCCCACTTTACAATTAAATTTCCCTCACAGCTAAGTATTTTTTCAATAGCAGTGAATTTTTTTTCTTCTAAGACTTTATGAACATTTCCAAGCACAAAAAGAAGGTGAAGGAAGTGTACCCGACACCTGGGCACTTGACCTGGGTCCTGCCTGCATATTGCTACACTTGCTGGGCTGGGCTGGGCCATTCCCACTGCTCCAGGGAACCATTGCCTAGTGCCCTTGTGGGTATGGGGACCAAGCTGGGAAGCATCACAGCTGCAGGGGCAGGGCAGACAAATTACTATTCCCACCTCCATCCTGCATGAATTGGTGCAGTGGGATCCAGGCTGAGACCTGCTCTCTGCAGGTGGCAGCAGGAGACTGGGGCCAATGAGTCAGCAGCTTCTGGGAGGATGGATGTCTGAGCTTCTCAGAAGGCACTGCAGGCCAGGTGTAGCCACTCGCTGACTGTCTTACTCTTTGTAGGTGGTCCTTTGGTGTCCTGCTATGGGAGATTGTGACCCTGGGCGGCAACCCCTACCCTGGTATTCCTCCTGAGCGGCTCTTCAACCTTCTGAAGACAGGCTACCGGATGGAGAGGCCTGACAACTGTAGTGAGGAGATGTGAGCAAGTCTCTGTGTGGGCCCAGTCTCCCTGATACAGACAACCTGGGTCTGAGAAGGGAGGGGCTTTTGTATGCATTCCCTTTCCACTCCTGATCAGCCCTTGGTGCCAGTCCGTGGTGAGCTGGGTGGTGGGTAGTGGCAGGGCAGAAATCACAGAACCACCCTTGGACATGGTGGCAGATGCTGGGGATTCAACTCCACTGGGGGCTGTGCAGGCTTCCTGGGAGACCTATAAAGTTAAGGGGGAGTAGGGCTCAGGGTGGGGTTGTGGGAAGAATGAGATGAACTTCACACTAAGAGAGCAGCTGAGCCCAAGGCCACACACCCGTCCTTTCAGGTCATTTGGAGAGGGACAGGTAATTCAGACTGGCCCATGGGGCACTTACTGGGGTGTGCCCAAGTGGAGGTGCAAAGGCAGGGAAAGGGTAAGCAGGAGGAGCCCAGACTTCAGGCCAAGGTCATAAGTTTCACACACACAGTTTCTCTCAGATGATTCTTGGAGAACAAGTTGAGAACACATAAGAAACTGGTTGTTTGCATGCAGAGACATGCTGACCCATATATTCCACAAAGTCAATGTGCTTCTGCCATGTGCCTAACTCAGGGCTAAAAGGTGAGTGGCACCACCACCCTGGCAGCCTCGACTGGCAGCCAGCTCTCCAGAGCTCCATGCACAGAAGCACAGGAGGCCTTGCAGCCAGGCTGGGGCCCCATGGAAATGAGAAAGTGATAAAAGTATAAGACAGAAGTGTGATTGGCAGAAGTTTTCATTTGTTTCCACATCTAGTTCATCCTTCACAAGAGTTTTAAGGACTAGCATTTCCCACTCAGCCACCATAGTGAGCACAACATCTTGTTAGCTATGTACCTACCAGTATACCTGAAAGGAACATGAAAACAAATCTCTCTCAAGGAAATGGAAGTTTATGGTACAGACCACCCTGAGTCCCCCATGACCCCTCAGACCTGGGCCCAGCCCGGAGAAGGATGCAATGATGCAGAAACTGATTTGGGGTTTGGGAACAGAGCCCCCCAGGCCCCAGCCACTGCTGGGTGTGGTGACTGTGACAGTGTGGTCTTTGCTGGGTTGTAGCCACCTATCTACACTCCCCACCAGGTACAGTCTGATGCTGCAATGCTGGAAGCAGGAGCCGGACAAGAGGCCAGTGTTTGCCGACATCAGCAAAGACCTGGAAAAGATGATGGTTAAGAGAAGAGTGAGTACCTAGAGCAGATTCCCAGTGTAGGCCACCTACAAGCTGACCATGGCAGTAGGGTGTGTGTGATGGTAGGGAAATGGGAGGGGTGGTTTACAGCCTCAACACAGGTCCTTGGAGGTCCCTGTGCAGGCCCAGAGCAAGGCTATACAGGAGAAGATAGTCATACTGACTTCTGAGGGCACCAGGCTTTTTGGACTACTTTTCAAATCATGAGGACGGCAAGATTCTCAGTTTGGCACTTAGGAAGAACTCTCAAAAGACAGGTGTAGGAGAAAAATATTCCAAAGGCAAACAAAATCACAAGAAAGAGTAGATGTGAGTGTTCTAACTTCAGATATTCTGAGAGTCCTGTCTAGGGTTGGAAGTGACTACAGAGCAGGACACCAACCCCCTCTAAAGGACTCCTTGCTGTAGCTGCATGTGACCTATAGGAAAATGAATTAAGCATGCCAGGTTTTCTGAGTTTTCAGGGATATTTATGTCAAGTTTCCCAGTTTTTAATGTTAGCAACTCATTTAAATGTTCAAAATTCCAATGTGTGCCTCCAGTTTACAACTCTGTAGGAAAATGAGAAAGTCAACAGTTTCAACTAATATTTATTGAATAATTGCTGTGCACCATATTCTTTTAGACCATGGAAATGCAAGTAAACAAAGACCCTGCCCTTGCATTGTATACATAGACTATTCATCCTCACATGTACGCATTTACTGACATTTGTAATTTCTTCAAACATGAAAAGCAAGATGCATGGTCTAGGCCATTTGTAATAAAACCTAACATCAGTGTATCACTTGGGCAAAGCCTCCCAATCCTGTGAATGAAGGGGCACCCTAAACAAGTGAGAGCTGATGTGAAGAGATGACCTTTCCTAGAGCATTGCTGAGAGGCAGTGAAGAAAATGCTGGGACAGTTTTTTACACATTTAACCAGAGCAGTGGGAGTAACAGGCACTGCAGGATTGTCATGCTTGGAACCTGAAGCCTATGAAAACCCCACATCAATGACTGCAGATTTCAGAGACCTGATATGATCAGGCTTTCTAGATAGCATGAGTATTTGGAAGAAAGCTGAAAAGTGTCCCACAGATGGAAGATGCATCTTGGCACTTCTGTATGACTAATGGAGATGCAGTGCACTCCCCCACAGATCCTCAGGGTTTACAAACAGACCAATTCCCCAATGTGGAGCATGTTGCTCAGTGCTGCAGAGATAGGAACAGAATAATAGTGGAGAACATTTCTGCCCCCAAGGAGGTAACTTTTTAGAGGGGAGAGCAATGAGGACTATGGAACAGGGCTTGGTGAGGCAGGGGCTGTGGGACCCCTATGCTGGTAATCTGGTGAGGGGCTCAGATCTCTCAAACTGATAGGCTGGTGTGGGATGGGACATGGCCAGGGCTTCTGCCTAGGGACATGTCCAGTAGTGGTACATGTTGCGGGGTGGTGACCAGCCATCTATCTCTTCTAGGACTACTTGGACCTGGCCGCGTCTACCCCATCCGATTCCCTGCTTTATGATGATGGCCTCTCAGAAGAGGAGATGCCCCTGGTGGACTGTAATAATGCTCCCCTCCCTCGAACCCTCCCTTCCACGTGGATTGAAAACAAACTCTATGGTAGAATTTCACATGCATTTACTAGATTCTAGTGACATTGTTCCTCTCTGCACTGTCCTTACTCTCTGGAATGCTTTTATAGAGTCTTTCTTGCCTGAATGAAACCAAAGTCCACTCTGAACCTTTTTCTTTGTAATGTCTGACTTTGCATCTGTTTACATTTAGGCATTTTTGCAGCTGTTTTTGTAAAGGATGTGAAAATAAGTGTAACTACCATATTGCCCAGGAATTTAAGATGATAGAGAGTAGGGGAGAACACTCAGGGGATATTGAGAAAATGATGAATAAGTCATTTCTGGGGTGGGTATCAAGTCATAGTACTCCTAATTTAACTACTGGGATATACTTACCCAACTGGCGGGGGGGGTGGGGGGGCATGTAATTTAGAAAGGAGGAGCCAGCACCACTCTGCCTGCACTGAGTTCAGCCAGTGGTTCTCCCAACCCTGTCTGGGTGGGTGAGCAGCTCTGGGAGACCCCTTGGTAGGGGTGTTCCCAGCTACATGTCCCACACCGGGGAGGTCACACACAAGCTGCTGTTTTCACATCCTTTGCATTACACACTGTCATCACAGTTGTCACTTAAGAAGTCAGTGCTAAAAGCTAGAGTAAATGCTTTTTGAAATAATGTACTCTGTGGTGCTGTGGTCTTGCAATGGACAGTAAACGCAGTTCTTGCCAAAACTCCTTCTTTTGTCTTCAATTAAATACTTGAAAATTTTTTCTGTTTCCTAACTTCATCATTGATTGTTTTTTGAAATCTTGAAGTTTCAAGCATTTTGCAGCTGAGATTGTTCTTTTTGCATTCCTTCTGAGTCACTTGATTCCTTGCTGGCTTTGGGTCTAGTGCTACATGCCATTTCTCCTGTCACCACTGTGGGACTCACCTTTGTGCATCCTCGATCTGGAAGATCCTCTCCCCCAGGATTACAGACATTTTATAGAAGCTGCCTGCTGCAGCGAGCCATTTAGTACAGCAATGTGCTGGTGCTTTACTCTGCCTTAGAAAAAGAGTTAGATAGGCCATCAAATACATGCAGGTTTGAGAGTTTGAAGCTTATAAAAGTCAAAATTGGTAGTTTCTGTTAAGTTACAGTTACCAAGAGAGCTCATAATATTTCCTCTAAACATGTGTTTTGGAAACCTGGAGCATGAAACCATTCATGTAATTGGCACAGAAACCAGAAGTTTGGTTTGAACCTCATAGGGAGTTTTGCCAAGGCTTTACTGTCTGCACATGAAATTTTGATTCTTCAGTGCAGAACAAATGATCTGTTTTCATTTTTAGGCATGTCAGACCCGAACTGGCCTGAAGAGAGTCCTGTACCACTCACGAGAGCCGATGGCACTAACCCTGGGTGTTCAAGATATGCAAATGATAGTGTATATGCTAACTGGATGGTTTCACCCTCAGCGGCACAATTAATGGACTCATTTGGTAGTTAACATTTCTTTGTGAAAGGTAATGGACTCACAAGGAGAGGAAACATGCTAAAACCGTCACTGGTCCCTCATTTTTTCTTTTCCTTTGGCTGGTGACTTTCCCTCCTAGCAGACATTGTGCTCTGGATGGGAGCTGCGAGTGCAGTGTTCAGGTCCTTCCTTCCTCTTCAGCCCTCAGCAGCGCAGTGTTGGTCTGTGTTCATCAGGGGTCACCATATTCTGTGCTCACTCATTTGATTCCCCCAGTCATTACCTGGTCTGTGTGATTTTTCTTGTTGCCACCAAATTTGGCAGTGATATTTAAACACGAAACATGCACATGCACATGCACACACCCCCCACAAAGACAGCAAGGAAAAAAACTGGCCCAAACAACTTGTCCTCATTGAGAATAGGAGCCTTGGAAAGGCCCAGTGGTGGTGTCAAAACCCTGCCAGGGCTGGAGTGGGAGAGGGGATCTTGGGACCGGCCTTGGCTCAGCATTCAAGATCCTGAGAATATTTTTCTTAAATGATTCTTAGGCTTAGCACAATGCAGATATTTCATGCCATATTTGCCATGTAGATAGGCAGTGTAAAGGAAGAGAGCTCACAGACATATTTTCCCCATCACTGAGTGGTCATGACCCTGTCAAAAACAGTATGAAGAAAAAGGACATTGGATTAGAATGGCCTCCAGTCCAGAGACTGCTGACAGCAGAGATGTGGCTGCTGTGAACCCATCCCCAGCTTTTAATACACTATATGCCCAGCACCAAAAAGCAGTGGCTCATGTTGCACATTATGAGTGGGTGGAGCTGGTACTCAGTTTAAAAGGGACTGTTTAGCTAGTTATGTTAGAAGTAACATTGACAATGACCAAGGAATACTACAGCTCTGATTACAATTCTGATTTGAAAAAGACAGTGTTTTGGCTCGTAGAGAGCTTGTATGAAAAAGTACGTGTATCCACTCTCCCTGTGTTTGTAACTTAATGCTGGTATAGCAAGACATTTTTAGATTCTGACCATGACCATGATTCATAAGCTTCCTATCATTCCTCTCTGCTTGTTTATGGTCATAGACACTGTATTCCTTCCATGTTGTGGGAGCAGCTTTTGGAAAGTCCTGGTGGTTCTTCTGTTGTCTGAGCACTGTAACTTTACTGGAGAGGATTGGTTACCAAAACACTGTCTGGTCTTCAGATATAAAGCACTGTGAAAGGACTCAAGTATAGTTTTATTACAATACTGTATTTTATTGTCATTTCACAAGAGCAGTAAAATTATGGCATTTTTGTGGCCAGAATGGCTTGGCTGAGCATCTGTTGGAGCCTCATGGTGTGTGTGCGTGCTTCTGTATACACACCCAGGGAGAGAGCTGGAAAAAAAAAAAAAACTTACTGGAGATATAACATGGCTATAGTTGAGCCATTTTTCAGATACACTATAATTAGTTCTTTTACAAATATATAGTTGTAAGCTTTGATTTTCAGATGTGCTTAATGCTAATCTTATTAAATAAGGATAAACTCTCAAATTATTAAAAATGCCTACTCAATAGGGGAGTTGCTATAACAGGTTTGTTTTTATCAGGGTGATAACCTTGGGTCTCAGTGCTGACTCAGTGATTAAATCTTAACTAATAATCCACTTGTCTAGTCCTAAACTATAAAAGTACTCATACTTCTAATCCTATCAGAAGTTTCCTTCATATATACAGAAGTTACTAAGTATTAAGTGTTATGGAGTATTAAGTAGCAATATTTCAGTTATTAAAATTTGTAAAATCTATTTATGAAAGGTTATTTAAATCATACCACATTAATTTGCTTTTGTAAATCAAGGTAACTAAGAAAACGATTTCAGTTATGTGAATAAAATCATGTATCATAAAATGTCTAAACTAATTTTCTCTATTTAACATCCTAGTTGAAAATACCAGCCTTTTGATTTTGAAGTTTCAATGCAAGGATAACAATGTTACAAGGGAATCTATTGGAGTAACCACTAAGGAACTAACAGTGATGGAAGGTTAGGAGGCACTTGGTGATATTAGCAACGTGTCTTACACAATATGTATGTGTAAGGTAAATGGAGGCAGTCTGGCTTCCTCACCCAGATGTCTGGGCAGCTAAGGGAAGCAGTTTCCCATAACCTTGAGAATGGGCCTGATAAGTAGTGTTCTCATAGCCTTGAGAGTGGGTCAGATAAGTATTCCCATAGCCTTGAGTGGGCTCACATGCACAGAATCTTGCTACGCGCTATACAACCTGTTTTGGCTCTCTGCCAGCTTTTTTTCTGTTCAGTATTTAAGGGGTTAAGGACTGACTCCCCACTGGGTGCCATGCTGGAGGACAAGTACTACTCTGGATACCACACAGAGGGACAGATAACATGCAGAGACATGCAAGGGAAAATGCCGCTTGCAGCATGTGTGGCTTGCCCACCCTTGAATAAAGGCATGGCAAGCATTCCCAATGGCTCTGTGAATATTCCTCTGTCTGTTGAATTATATGAACCTGTCCAGCCTTGAAGGGTTGCAACACAGTTGGTGTTGATGGCAGTATTCAGTGCAAGAGCCTCGGGGGTCCCTAGAGGAGGGCCTGAACAGGTGGCCAGGCTCCTGGTGGCTTGGCCTCCCACCCTTGGCCTAGTCCAATGTTAGTGGCATACCCAAATAGAGAAAGCCCTGTGGGTGGTGGGGAAGACCCTAGAAAAGCCCAGTACCTGTGTGGCTATGGGGGCTGTGGGCTGAGTGTTTCTTTCAGCTTTGTGACATACAGAAGTTCCAAGATTCCCCAGATGGAGCAGAAGCCCTGAAGGCTGAAGAAGAGGAAACTCCACTTCCAATGCAGCAAAGTTACCGGAACACCAAATCAGAAATGAAGCCCTGAAGGCTTGATTCTGTGTGCTGTCCTAAAGCCTCCAAGTGGCTGAGCTGCTGCAATCCCCTCCCCACTCCTGAGCAATTCAGGCGAAAATGTGGAGCAGAGAGGAACTAGGTTCCCTGAGAGCAGCAGCCTATGGTGCGTGGGGAAAATTGGGCCTGGGAATCCCTTTCCCTCCCCCATCCCACACAGATGTGGAACACAGTTGCGCAGGGCAACTGGGAAGAAGGACTTGGGCAAACTTAGAAAGCCAAGGGGGCGTTGGGGGAGGGGGGACCTCCGTGGGCAAATAGCGCGCGCTGTGCCTCGCAGTCAAGGCCAGGCCTGCGGAGCTGAGTTTTGCAGTGGCATTCCAGAAGGCGGGGCTGCCCAGGGAGGTGCTGACACTGGTGTGACCAAGGAAGATGCGAGAAAGCATGCTGGAGCTGGCACAGAGAAGATGATTGTGGCGCCTAGAGGCAAAAGCGCGATGGTGGTGGGCTACTGGCCTGTGTAACTGTGGAGACCGCGGCGCTGCTGCCACAGTCTCAGGTGATGGCGGTGGCCGTCAGCGTGGCCGCCAGAAGAACTCAGCAGCAGGAACCCCAGAGAAGTGGGTGGCCCAAGTTGCCAGAGTCGCAGAAATAGTGGCAGGATGACCCAAGGGTTTGCAATGGCGGTGCCAGCAGCCAGCGCTCACCCTGGTGGCGAGCTGGGTGGATGTAGGAGATGCGCCAGGCACTGCGGCCAGGGCTTAAATACTCTGGCAATAAAAGCAGTACAGCTGCAAAACGATCTTTTGCTCCTCATAGGTAGCACAAGTGGGGAGCTCCTGGTGCCCACACACCGGCATTGGCTGCAGGCCTAAATTATCTGTGCAAAACCTGGGTGTGTGACCTGAAAAGGCTCATCCTGTGCATCTAAAAGACTATATGGCTGTGCCAACCTCCAAAGAAGAGGGAGGAAATATTCTTTGAAAATTTAAATAGGGAAATGGCCAGAGTAACCTGTCTATAGGGGACGGGTGGGGACTGACCTGAAGGGTGACTGTCCCCTGTGAGTATACTGTTTAGTTGTCCCCTATTCCTGAGCATATCCTGGGTATCAATGTACTCCACAGTCTGTGGCTACACACAACCACAGGAGAGTTTTACCTGTGAGTACAAGTAGTAAAAGTCATTTTGTGGGGATATGCTGAACATCACCCCCCAAACCCCTTGCCATTGCCATCCCCACTACAAGTAATGGGGTAAAACAATACTGGTTGCCTGGAGGACATGAAAGTTGTAGAAGGTGGGAATAATTAGGACTGCCCACAGTCCTTTTAACTCTCCTGTGTGGCCAGTGAAAAAGCCAGATGATACATGGAAAATGACAGTTGATTACCAGGATCTCAATAAGGTCATTCCTCCAATACATGCAGCAGTCCCTTCTGTGGTGGACTTCATGGACCAGTTAACTAATGAGCTGGGAATTTAGCACTTTGTAGCTGATCTAGCAAATGACTTTTTCTCCATTGATATTACTCCAGAGATTCAAGATCAGTTTGGTTACACATGGGAAGGCCAAAATGGACTTTTACAGTGCTCCCTCAAGGGTACTTACACAGCCTGGCTGTCTATTATGGGCTTGTGGCAAAGGACCTGACTAAGTGGCACAACCTCTAGAAGTGCATCTGTTCCACTACATTGATGACATTTTGCTAACCAGTGATTCTCTTGCAGAATTAGACAAGGCAATGACACAAGCAATATCCCACTTTAAGTCATATGGCTGGGCAATCAATGAAACCAAGCTACAAGGGCCTGGATTGTCTGTCAAATTCTTGGGTGTTGTCTGGTCAGATAAGACAAAAGTCATCCCTGATGCAGTGATAGATAAAATTCAGACATATCCGACCCCTACCATTATGAAACTGCTTCCCTTAGTTGCCCAGACATCTGGGTGAGGAAATCAGACTGCTTCTGTTTACCCTACAGTATGTGAACAGTCACATTAAGGAAACATAAAATCTCACTAGTTCTGCTATTCAAAGAAATCCTTCAGGTTTCCTTCTCAAGAACAAAGTAACAGCCAGTGTCAGGTTCAGGTGTTTGCCCTTCCATGGCAATTTGGTTTCTGCTTATTTCTTGAAACTGGAGCTGGACAGCTGTGGGAAAGAGGATGTAGAAGACTGTGGTCTTGACTGAAAGTCCATTAGAAGTTGGAAAAATTATGCCCCAAACCATTGTGAAGTTTAAAATACAAAATGCTTCTGTTTCCATTCCCCTGTTGGACTATGTAGGAATTCTATGAGCTCCTCCTCAAAATGCCTGGCAAGGAGCAGGTGGGCCAGTTGTCAAACATGAGTTATTACCAACATAAATCTGATTTGTAGTTGCTGAGGGCCTATGTCATTTCCTAGGTGCATACGTATGGATATGCACACATAGCTCCTCTGTGCCTCACCCAAGGGCTACCCAGGCCTTGGTCCTACAGCTGCTGACCCTCAGTGCCTGCATCTGCTTTCAGCTTCTTCCTTCTTCAAGCTGGACCACAGGGACTGGAAATAAACCTAATTTCTAGGGTCAATTACTTGTTACAGCCTTTACCTCTGAGTGCTTAGAAACCTATAATGAGAAAAACTAATACTAAAATATTAATAGCCCCTTTTCAGGAGCATAGAACTCTCATTAGGAGTGTTTGTGTTTGGTTAATTTTTATTAAAAAGCACATTCTCCAAATGTGCTTTTAGTAAAAGCACAGCCTCCACAAACAATTCCTTGCCACAACAAGGCCAGGTTATTTGGGTGCAGATTTAGTTGAATAAAATTTCTGAGAATAGGACTTGGACAAATACTTTGTATATAAAAGAAAATTCGAAGGAAAAACACAATTTACCACAGTACAAATAAACCTTTTTTCCAAGGCAGAGCAGTAAACAGCTTTCTCTCATTCTTCCAGCATATTCACACAAAGGATATTTAGTTGGTGGTATTTAGGGTGGTTCTGGGAAGTGCCTAAGAAATTCTTACCTCTGTGGCCCTGGAAGATGTAGTGAGAGAGTATGAGGGACATGTGCAGCATGGGGATCTCCCCTGCTCATATCTCAGCATAAAGACATGTGTGGACCCCTGGCTGGTGTGGCTCAATAGATTGAGCACTGGCCTGTGAAAGGGTCGCCAGTTCAATTCCCAGTCAGGGCATATGCCTGGTTTGTAGGCCAGGTCCCTGGTGGGGGGCATGCGAGAGGCAACCACACATTGATGTTTCTCTGTCTCCCCTTCTCCATCCCTTCTCCTCTCTCTAAAAATAAATAAATAATTTTTTAAAAAAAGACGTGTGGAGTTTATCTGCTCATGTGCCATTATATACAGGAAGCACTCTCACTGCTTAGGCTGTCTGCTGTCCCCATCCCTTCTCTACCGCAGCAACCTCAATGGCCTTGTTAGAACTTTGTAGAGTCTCCCATCTCTTTAGGAAGCTACCATTCATGTGAAGAGTTATATTAGCTAAGATGATATGAAACCAGAACCTGTAGGTAGAGAAGTTTTCAATTTAGGGCACACTGCCATGTTCTGCAGCTGAAGTTGAATAGGTGGTTGTCTAACAGCTGGGAGAATAAGCTTCATTCCTCAAGCTAATGAGGCACATACTTTGAGCACACACCCCCCACCCTGCAAAAAAAAATCACAGTTAACCCTTACAACTCAGGTTTTGATTGTTGTGTCAAGTTACAAGATATTTTTGCAGATGTTTCTGAGATGTGCTAAATCATAGGACCTGGCGAACCAATGTCTCTCAGTGAGAACCCAGGCAAGGGAGCATGACAGGGAGGACATCTGGGCTGTAATGGCTGCAGACTGCAGGGACACAAGCATCACAAGGAACTGGGCCATGCCCATGGAGGGAGCAATGACCTGAGACTACCCCAACAACTGTGACTCTAGGAGCTCTGTCCCACACAAGGAAAGAGCATAATCCTGCATCCCTTCCAATAACACTGAACAATTCAAGTTCAAAATGTGGGAAGGCAAGGTAAAGGAAGTGCACTCTAAAACTTAATAAATAAACAAACAAACAAATAAATAAAAATATTTTTGAGAAGGAAGTCATTTTGATGTTTCATACAGACAATAGTTACCAGGCACACTATCAAGTTCTTGAATAAAAATGCAAAGTCCATTTTAATTTTGTATCCATGTCTTTATTGTTCTTTGTCAACTTTTTAAACATTACCAAAGCAAACCATATCCTTTTTGGCTGCTCTCGTTTCTCACCTACCCTCCAGTCCTTTTCAGCAGTTGTCACATTTCCCCACTGAAGAAAATCATTCCTATGGGTTGAGGAAGGGTCTAGCCCTAGATAAAGAAGACTATAAAGCTACCTCTTGCTGCCTGAGGCAAGAGACTGTGTCCAGAGGACTGCAGAGAGTCCATACAGTGCCTGTGTCACAGCCCTTGTCCTGAGAGGCTCCTCTCACCAAGGTCATATGACCTGCTCCATACTTTGTGCCTTTCTTCTGAGATATTTAAAGAGCTTGCAAATTTTCCTGGATGCTCTGTGGCCACATGGCCTGAGAGGCCAGGAACACACCAAGGGTTTGGGAGACTTCATGAATGTTTGGTGGGGGAAGGAAGATTATGGGAAGCGATTCTTAAGTATAGGAATAACACGGAGAAGGGGAGGATTGTGGTCTCTCTCAAGACAATCACTGAAAGAAGTAAAAGAAGTGTTGTGGGAGAATATTGTATTTTTTAAGAGGCCCAGTTATCTATAACCCTTAGCTTTGTAGAAACAGAGACCACCCAAACCCAAATGAGAACAAGCAGAAGCTATTTATTCTGAACTTGCTACAGCAACAGGCGCTACCGCTATCACTTGTTTTTGACAAAGACTCAAAGGCAGGCAGGGGATTGCGAGACCTTGATAATACAAATAAAAGGAGGGGGAGAGGCTTCGGTGTGCTGTCATCAGAGGTGTTTGGCCTGGTAAAACTGGAGGCAGGCCAACTAGATGCAAGACATGTTATGTGATTCACTTGGGAAACACATACAGCTTTGTTAGGCTGGTTCCAAGTTGTAAATGGGAGTAAAAAATATAGAAGCTGGCAGTCATTGACCAAGGCTTGATTGTTCTGAGCCGATCACTACATAGGTTGTAAGTCAGAGTTCTTTGGTTTTATGTGGCTTAGCCATTGTCTATTTGCATATTCAGTCTCTCAGTCCCCAATCTTGGTCTTTTTTTTTTTTTTTTTTTGCTTGTAGATTGATCAATTCAAGGAAGTAAAAAAATCCAGATCTTCACCACTCAGAGATTGATTTTCATTTCCATGGTCAACTATATCCATGAGGTCTTTGTCTTTCTATTATATCATCATTGTGATCATCTGACAAGAAAGTGCCTATGAGGAGCATTTCAGACCCTGCATAGAATGCAATGGACCAATGTCATGATTACCATAACAAAGACAAGAACAATGAATAAATCTAGTAAGGTGCTTTGAAACAAAAACTCCAGCCTAGGCAAGTAGCAAGTTCTATGTAAGACACAAGGATCAACTTTAGAGAGGCAGGTAGCTTTTGCTTTAAGGCACAGGTGACAAACACAAGGCCTGCAGACCAAATCTAGCCCTCTACCTTGTTTCTATCCAGCAAAGGCGCCAAGCTCTCACGTAACTGTTAAGAAGTAGTTACATTTATACAGTACTAAAATTACATTTGGCCCTTTGAAGGCTACCATGAGGCTAATGTGACCACAGGTGAAAATGAATTTGATACCCCTGCTTTAAGGCATTATATCACCTTTCCCAACTTCCTGGTTTCACTGATCCAAGTACAGTACTAGGAATGGCAGAATTAATCAACAAGAAATCCAGAGTAATGTCCATCATTGTCCATGGCAAAGAGTTGAAATTGATCTGTGTTTCATCCAGGGAAGAGGTGATACCATTAATGACTTTTGCCAGAGTTAGTAATAAATTTCTTTTTTTTTATTTTAATGATTGTTCAAGTACAGTTTTCTCCCCTTTACTCCCAATCAAGCCCTCCCACGCCCCCTCCCCATCTCCCTCCCATTACCACCCTCCCCCTAGCTTTTATCCATGTGTCCTTTAACTTTGATCCTGTAAACCCCTCCCCCTCTCCCCCGAAATCCCTCTTTTCTCTCCTCTGGTCACTCTCCAACTGTCCTCTAATGCAGTGTCTTTAACTATACCCTGCTTCTTTCTTTGTTTTGTTGTTTA